>JAHIAM010006914.1:0-120023 GCA_021605205.1 Aegilops longissima
ATGGGAGAATTGTTTGGATGTCGAGAAGGTACAAGGTACCGATCAACTGTTGAGAAGTGGGCAAAGCGGATAAATGCCCCGAGAGGAGAATGAGGATGATCACGGACATCTATGCAAAGAAGAAAAAGGATCACAATTCAATGGCTCACATGTACAAGGAAATTCCAAACAAGGCATTAGCAACTCACTAGTTTGGATCAGTTCACTATCTGCTGTCAGGGTTGCCAACCATCAATTGGATTCTGAGGCACACCTTGTTGCCCAAGTCAGGTGACCATAACATGATCAGAGGGCATGCCATCAACATGTTGCATGTGTTTGATGTGCCACAAAAGTTTAAAGTCATGAGCCTGATCATTGAAACTATCAAGAGGGCTGCAGCTGATCGGAAGAGGAGGCTGTGGATATGCACCTCAGATTCAAGAATTGATAAACTCAAAAGATGGGCACGAGAGGAAAATATCAGTTGGATAAGACACTTTCCACTTTATCCAGACTTTGAGGACAATGAGGTTGTCATGAATGAAGATGATCCACAATCAGTTCAAGCTCGGAGAAGAAGGAGAAGGCAAAAGGAGAGAAGGCTGCCAAGATGCCAACTCAAGAGGAGGCATCTGGTATCTCTTGAAGAACAAGCAGGAGCAGCTTGGTTACTTAATAGCATCATCCATGAGAGTTGAGAAGGATTGGCCACCTAACTCAAAATCAAGAGAGCTTAGAAGAATCATAGAACAAAAGTTCTATAACTTAGATGTGAAAATGGCGAGATCTGATTGCGGTGGAGGAGCTACAGAGGACATGCAGGAGAGGAAGGAGCAAGACAACAACAAATGTGTTTGCGAGTGCCTAGACCCAGAGGTCATCAAGTGTGCGGTTTGACGACACAAGAGCAACTTGCTGCACCAGCTACAGACCTCGGTGACCAGCTCCGGCACCTTCATCAGCTCAGCTCCATCTACATCGTTGAAGTCTTAGTCAAGGCCATCTCTACACCACCACCCGAAGATCAAGCACGAGAGTCGATCTAGCACTATGCATTTTCTATGAACTTTTGGTAACTTGCTGCCAAGGGAGAGAAAATGTATAGATCATAGGCTTCGAGAGAGTGTTGCTTTTGTTCTCTCTTACTTTATTTGGTGGTTTTCAAAACTTTGTTTGCTTTTGGTTGAGATACTATGTTTGTGAGACATTTATGATCATGTGTTTGATCATAAGCTACACTTATGCATGCTTGATATTATCCTATCTATCTTATGTGATCACTCACTTTGCTTGGTGATGAGTGCATGTATTCATTGTTTATTATTTTGGTAGCTCCACCAAGATGTATGTGACATGGAAGAGTAACCCATGAGCCTAATTCATTGTGCATTTGCAGTCCAAAGCAAATCTAAATCTATGCACAAATTTAGGGAGCTCTTGCTTATCACATACTTCTCAAAGCGACGATGTTATTTAAATCTTATTATCATTTGTCGAGCTTTGATCTATATGTTGTCATCAATTACCAAAAGGGGAGATTGAAAGTGCAACTATCCCTAGGTGGTTTTGGTAATTCATAACAACATATAGCTCATTGAGCTAATGCTATTCGAGACTATTATTTCAGGAAAGCTCAATGAATGGCATGCATGGATGATGAAAGTGGATCCCTCAAAATACGAAGAAGGACAAAGGATTGGCTCAAGCTCAAAAGCTCAAGACTCTTCATTTTACATTTAGTGATCCAAGATCACATTGAGTCTATAGGAAAAGCCAATACTATCAAGAAGGGATGAGGTGTTGCTTAATGAGCCTTTTGCTTCTTGTGCTTAGTGATATGCTCCAAAACCCTCAACTACTTTCCCACATCCACAAAAGACCTAAACTTAAAGCCAAAATCGGTCACACCGATTCTTTCTATCAGCGCCACCGATTCCAAAAGTCATAGCCACTACCACAAACCCTAAGCAAATCGGTCTTCTTGATAGGGATCTCGGTCTCACCGAGATGGGGTTACAATCTCTCTTTCCCTTACGTAACGTTTCGGTCCAACGAAGTGGCGTCAGTCCCACCGAGATTGCAATGTAAACTCTGTTTCCTTTTATAACATTTCGGTCTCACGAAAAGAGCAAATCGGTCCCACCGAGTTTACTGACCAACTCTCGGTTAGCTAATTACCAAAATCGGTCTCACCGAGTTTTTAATCGATCTCACCGAGATTACGTTATGCCCTAACCCTAACCATATCGGTCTCACCGAAATGCATGTCAGCCCACGAAAATCACTAACGGTCACTAGGTTTCTTGAATCGGTGCGGCCGAGTTTAACTATTCGGTCCCAGGAGTTTGGTAGATTGTGTGTAACAGTTGGATTTTGTGTGGAGGCTATATATACCCCTCCACCTCCTCTTCATTCGTGGAGAGCCATCGAGACTAAACCTACACTTCCAACTTACCATTTAGAGAGAGAACCACCTACTCATGTGTTGAGGCCAAGATATTCCATTCCTACCATATGAATCTTGATCTACTGGCCTTCCCCAAGTTGCTTTCCACTCAAATCATCTTTCCACAGATCCAAAACCTATGAGAGAGAGTTGAGTGTTGGGGAGACTATCATTTGAAGCACAAGAGCTAGGAGTTCATCATCAACACACCATTTGTTACTTCTTGGAGAGTGGTGCCTTCTAGATTGGATAGGTGTCACTTGGGAGCCTCCGACAAGATTGTGGAGTTGAACCAAGGAGTTTGTAAAGGCAAGGAGATCGCCTACTTCGTGAAGATCTACCGCTAGTGAGGCAAGCCCTTCGTGGGGGCGGCCATAGTGGGATAGACAAGGTTGCTTCTTCGTGGACCCTTCGTGGGTGGAGCCCTCCGTGGACTCGTGGCAGCCGTTACCCTTCGTGGGTTGAAGTCTCCATCAGCGTGGAAATACGATAGCACCACCTACTCGGAACCACGAGAAAAACATCCGTGTCTCCAATTGCGTTTGAATCCTCTAAACCCTTCCCTTTACTTTCCTGCAAGTTGCATGCTTTAATTTCCGCTGTAATATACTCTTTGCATGCTTGCTTGAATTGTGTGATGATTGCTTGACTTGTCCTAAATTAGCTAAAATCTGCCAAACTATAAAATTGGGAAAAAGTTAAGTTTTATTGTCTAGACATACTTCAAGGTCCTACAAATGGGCTCATTCGGAGAGCTGATCGTCCATTTTGCATCATGTTTTTATGTTCATATTTATTGCACTATGGACTGTTATTTCACATTATGGCACAATACTTATGCTTTTCTCTCTTATTTACAAGATTTACATGAAGAGGAGAATGCGGCCTGGAATTACGAAATGGAAAAAACAAATCTGAGATACCTATTGCATAATTCCAAATGTCCGAAACTTTCACGGAGAATTGTTTTGGAATATACAAAAAATACTTGAGCAAAGAAATCTGAAGGGGGCCCACCAGGTGGCCACAAGCACTGGTAGCGCCCTACCCCGGCCGCGCCCTAAGGCTTATGGGCCCTTAGCCATCGTTTGGTGCCAATCTTCTGCTATATGGAGGGTCTTGACCTGGAAAAAAAATCAGAAGGAGGCTTTCGGGTCGAAGCGCCGCCGTCTCAAGACGGAACATGGGCAGAAGCAATCTAGGGCTCGTGAATAATTACGAGGAAACTTCCCTCCGGGAGGAAATCGAAGCCATCGTCATCTGCTGCGATCCTCTCATCGTTGGAGGGTCTTCATCAACATCTTCACGAGCACCATCTCCTCTCAAACCCTAGCTCATCTCTTGTATTCAATCTTTGCCTCAGAACCTCAAATTGGTATCTGTAGGTTGCTAGTAGTGTTGATTACTCCTTGTAGTTAATGCTAGTTGATTTATTTGGTGGAAGATCATATGTTCAGATCCTTAATGATATTTATTACTTTGATATTCAACATGAACATGCTTTGTGAGTAGTTATGTTTGTTTCTGAGGACATGAGAGAAGTCTTGTTATAAGAAATCATGTGAATTTGGTATTCATTTGATATTTTGATGAGATGTATGTTGTCTTTCCTTTAGTGGTTGTGACGCCCCCGATTCGACCGTACACTAATCTTACATAAATGTGTATGATCAAGATCGAGGACTCACGGGAAGATATCACAACACAACTCTAGACACAAATTAAAAATAATACAAGCTTCATATTACAACCCGGGGCCCGGGTCTTGAATACAAGCTCGATACACAAGCGTCGTGGAAGCAACAATGTCACAGTACAGGACATCAAGTTAAACAAAGGCTGCCTTAAAAGGCAAACACAAAAGCAACAACGATCGAAGAGGCAAGGCCTCCTGCACAGGACCTCCTAACTACTCCTGGTCGCCGGCGGTTTCCACGTAGTAGCATCCGTCGGCGGTGGCATCGACTCGAGGATCCACCATCTGGTTACATCAATCGGAAAGAAGAAGGAATGGGGAAAAGGGTAGCAAAGCAACCGTGAGTACTCATCAAAGTACTATGGCATCGAGATCTATACTAAGTATGCATTGATATCAAATGGAAGGGCTGTATCTGTGGACTGAACTGCAGAATGCCAGAATAGAGGGGAAGGCCTAGCCTATCAAAGACTAGCATCTTCAAGCAGCTCCAAGCATCTTCAAGCATGTAGAAGAGTAAAGAATAGCAATTTATATTTAACAAGCATGTTGTGATATTAATGCCCAGAGATCCTTCCTCGACTCCTTGCGAGAAAGCAATCCCGGAGCCACATATCCAAAGTATCCATTTGTAGTTGTAATAGATCAGGATATAAGTCTGAACGTCCGTTACCGTGGACATGACTATTAATAGATAATCTTCCCTGCAGGGGTGCACCACGTTTTCCAACACGCTTGATTACTCTGGCGGACACACTTTTGGGTCGATGCAAACCTCGGAAGATCAACACGTCATAGCCCTACCTAGGTTCAGCGAGAGGGTCCCCACGGTCTACATCCTAAGCACTCGAGTGCGGGCCCGCCGCGCGTAGCACTCTCGGTGGTTCACGTGCAGGGTGGGTCTAGGCTCCACCACTACGAGGATGGTGCGGCCCAGCCATGCCGCAATCTTGGCGGGCGTCGACAAAGCTTCGGTACGTCTTTGCGACGTCGGCGCATACCTACTCTCGCGTGGTGGTTGGTGCGTAAAGACCAAAGGCCAATTCGGGACAAATACCCAAATCATAGCGTATTATTAGTTTGCGGAGAAGCGAGACTCACGATAATGTGACCCGTTGCCCGTCTTGAGGAAATCGACAAGGGCTAGCCCAGCCCACTCGGGCGGCCTGCTGCCGGTGGTGCCTGTCATCCATCTTGTGGGTGCTCTCGGGCCGCCGACTTCCACCAAGGTCTCGGGTAAAGTCAAGGTAACCGTGTGTCCAAACATCAAGGGAAAACCGAGGAATCCTGCGAGGATTCCACTCGATGTAATCATCAAGGTGAGCGTAAGAGGATCCACCCTCAAGGTTCACACTTGAGGTGTTACCGCAACGAGCGTGCTCGGGAATGGTGTAGAGGAAATCACCATCATTGACCACGGCCAAATAGCTACACTCTGAGTTGTCATCGGGGAGTGTGTTGTGAGTCTCACCCTCGACACTTGATAGTAGCTCTGCAAAGTCAAGCAACAAAAGGGGCATGATGTGATGCGAGGTGTGGGGCTCTAGTAAATCGATCACGTTGATCGAGTCGTCAATGATGAAGCGAGGGCAACAAGGACAAGGTGGGGTCACGGATGGATCACTAACCAACCTATACTAAGCAGTTTAGGATAAGCAGGTGAGGAACAATGAGTAGGTTACAAAAGCGGGCTATGCATCGAATAGGAGCAAACAATAACAATAGCAAAATCTAATGCAAGCATGAGAGAATGGAATGGGCGATATCGGGATGATCAAAGGGGGCTTGCCTGGTTGCTCGGACAAGAAGAAGGGTAAATCGTCGGCGTTGTCGATCCTGCAATGACATCGTGGCGATCTGGGTCTACCGGAGAGAAGAGGGAAAAGCAGTAAATACAAGCATATAGAGCATAACGAGGACAATGACCCGAGCTAGGCGTGTTCTAATGCGGTGCTACGTTACCGAGCGAAGGGGATAACATCCGGGAATGTTTCCCTAGGTTTAGCATTTTCGGACAGATGAAACAAAGGGGGAAAGTTGCATGTTCAGGTAGTTAGGGGCATGTGGCAGACGAACGGATCGCGTATTAGGATTCGTCTCGTCGTTCTGAGCAACTTTCATGTACAAAGTATTTTCATCCGGGCTATGGATTATTTTATATTAATTTTCAAAGTTTTAAAACATTTTTAGAATTAACAGAATTAAATTAATTAGGAAAAGCCATTATGGCCTTGACATGACATCAAGGTGATGTCGTGATCAACGATCGATTGACTTGGTTAAGCAGCAGCATGGGTCCATTCTGTCATAGACCGATTAACAGTCTAATTAGTTAAATAGTTAATCAGGTTAATTAACAGTATTAGTTAATTAATTAATTAATTATAACTAACTTTAATTTTGTTTTCTCCTCTCTTTTTTTAACTCTGGGCATGGCCCCATCATCATAGACCCATTGGGCCACTTGAGTTAATGGGCGCGGGGTGTGGGCGTGGCGCCCGTGCACCAAACAGAACCAGTGGCGGTGGCCATAATGCCCGGTGTGGCGAAGCCATAGCCTCAGCGAGATCGTGGGCAGTCTGCGAGGGCATGGTAATGCTGTGAGCACCGAGGTGGTGGCCTTGTGAACCTGGCGAGGCTTATGTGCTGTGGCGACCCGTGGCGGAATGTGAAATGTGAGCGAAGCAGCGTGAGGGGCAGCAATGATCGCCGAGGAAGGCAGGCTGCTTGAGGTTCATGGCGGCAATAGCGTAACCTGAGGTTATACGTGAAGCCGGGCGGAGGAAGGTGAAGGCGGAGTAGCGACACCAGAAGGCGAGGAGAGGAAGAGGCGGGAGCCTCACCGGCGAGGCTGTAGGGGTTGGGCGGTGGGCTCGGCGGCTTGGGGTGAATGAGCGAGGAGAGGATGAGGCGGACGATGGCGGCGAGGCGAGAATCCGGCGGCAGCGCGATCCGCAGACGAGCTTAAGCGGCGATGTCGAGTGGCGATCTTGTTGGTTCGAAAGTCGGTGGCGACAGTGTCGGTGATCAACAACAATGACGTCGTGGTCGGCGGTGAGTGGTGATGTGAGCGGCCAGCGTCGGGCCGTGAAACCTGATGGCTTAGTGGCGCTTAGAGCGAAGCGCCGATGTCGAGGCAGCGGGGGTGGCGTGGCCCGATCCGGATGGGATCGGGAGAGGAGAGAAGTCGGCGAAGTGGGGGTGGTGGCCTTCTAGGGTTTAGGTCGGGGTGGCCTTGTAGGCGGCGAGGCGTGTGGGCGCTTTGGGGTTACTGGGCGAGTCGATGAGGACTTCGGTGATCGTCTCAACGTATCTATAATTTTATTGTTCCATGCTATTATATTACCCTTTTAGATGTTTATGGGCTTTATTTTACACATTTATATCATTTTTGGGACTAACCTACTAGCAGGAGGCCCAGCCCATATTCTGTGTGTTTTGCCTATTTGATATTTGAGAGAAAAGGAATATCAAGCGGAGTCAAATGGAATGAAACCATCGGGGCGTGATTTTTGAGCAGGCGTGATCCGAGGAGGACTTGGAGTGCAAGTCAAGAAGCCGAGGAAGCCCGCGAGATAGGAGGCAGCCCTCTGGGCCCCTATCTGTGGGCCCCTATCTCGTCGCCCTCTGAGGCCTATCTCGTCGCCCTACAGGTTTATGATCAAGTTTATCTATGAATAATATTTGAATCTTCTCTGAATTCTTTTATGTATGATTGAGTTATCTTTGCAAGTCTCTTGAATTATCGGTTTAGTTTGGCCTACTAGATTGATCTTTCTTGCCATGGGAGAAGTGCTTAGCTTTGGGTTCAATCTTGCGGTGTCCTTACCCAGTGACAGAAAGGGTTGCAAGGCACGTATTTTATTGTTGCCATCGAGGATAACAAGATGGGGTTTATATCATATTGCATGAGTTTATCCCTCTACATCATGTCATCTTGCTTAATCGTTACTACTGTTCTTATGAACTCAATACTCTAGATGCATGCTGGATAGCGGTCGATGTGTGGAGTAATAGTAGTAGATGCGAGGCAGAGTCGGTCTACTTGTTATGGATGTGATGCCTATATACATGATCATGCCTAGATAATCTCATAACTATCGCTTTTCTATCAATTGCTCAACAGTAATTTGTTCACCCACCGTAATACTTATGCTATCTTGAGAGAAGCCACTAGTGAAACCTATGGCCCCGGTCTATCTCTTATCATATTTGCCTTCAATCTACTTTTATTTGCATCTTTACTTTTGCATCTATATTATAAAATACCAAAAATATATTTATCTTATCATACTATCTTTATTAGATCTCACTTTATGCAAGTGGCCGTGAAGGATTCACAACCCCTTTATTGCGTTGGTTGCGAGTTCTTAGTTTGTTTGTGTAGGTGCGTGGGACTTTTGAGGAGCCTCCTCTGGATTGATACCTTGGTTCTCAAAACTGAGGAAATACTTACGCTACACTTGCTGCATCACCTATCCTCTTGAGGAAAACCAGCATAAGCTCAAGGCGTAGCAAGTAGGATTTCTGGTGCCGTTGCCGGGGAGGTCTTCGCTCAAGTCAAGACATACCAAGTACCCATCACAAACCCATCTCCCTCGCATTTACATTATTTGCCATTTGCCTCTCGTTTTCCTCTCCCCCACTTCACCCTTGCCGTTCTATTCGCCCTCTCTTTCCTAGTCTCCTCCTCTCTTTCGCTTGCCCTTTCGTTTGCTCGTTTGGTTGGATTAGATGCTTATTTATTGCTAAACAGAGAACCTAAGATCTACGGATCCTCATCCGCTTGCTAATCTTTTAAGGATCAATTATGATGAACCAATTGCTAGTGAGTTTTATGCACTAGATTATCTTTATGAAGCTTTGCTCAAAATTTATGAATTTGAAAATTACGATGAAGAAATTTATGAAGAGATTCACGATAACTACTTGAATGAAAAGCATGATTGCATTGATTTTCCTATAAATTCTTTTGATGTCAATTGTGCTAATAATATGCAAAACCCTAAGCTTGGGGATGCTAGTTTTCTATGTCTACTAGTTGTTTCAATGATCTTGATTGGGGTGATTCTTGTTATAACCTTGAAAATTTATTTAAGCCCCATGATGAATATGAGATTGATAATAGTGTTTGCAATAATATTGAAAGTGGGTTTGGAAGAGTGTCAACTTTAGATCCCACATATTTGGAGTATGTTCAATCTTATGATATTTTTGATAAAGTGGGTTGGAAGGTCATGACTTTAGTTAATGTTAATCCCACTATCTTGGAAGAGTGTCAACTTTGCATGCATGTGGATCATGTTGATAATATGTTCTGTGATAGCTATTTTGTTGAATTTGCCTATGATCCTACATATAATTATTATGAGAGAGGAAAATATGGTCGTAGAAATTTTTATCTTATTAAATTACCTCTCTTCATGTTGAGATTGCTATCATCTCTTTGTTCTTCCTTGCATATGCTAGTTTTGCTTGCTTTGATAATTTGTTTGCTTACAAGATGCCTATGCATAGGAAGTATGTTAGACTTAAGTGTGCTTGTCACATGTTTTATGATGCTCTATTTGTGCTTCAATTCTTGTCTTTCATGTGAGCATCATTAAAATTATCAATGCCTAGCTAAAAGGCTTTAAAAGAAAAGCGCTTGTTGGGAGACAACCCAATATTTTTACTTGCTGTTATTCAATAAATAATCCATATAACTTATGTTTAGATGTGGTTTTATCTTTTAATTAGTGTTTGTGCCAAGTTAAACCTATAGGATCTTCTTGGATGATAGTTATTTGATCTTGTTGTAATTTCCAGAAACTTTTGGTTCACGAAAACAATTGTTAAAATCACAGAACGTGATAAAATAGTGATTCCAATTTATTCGGATCAATAAACAAATTTCCTAGGTCGTCCTATTTTTCTGAATTTTTGAGTTCCATAAGTTTGCGTTAGTTACAGATTACTACAGACTGTTCTGTTTTTGACAGATTCTGTTTTTTAGTGTGTTGTTTGCTTATTTTGATGAATCTATGGCCAGTAAAATAGTTTATAATCCATAGAAGTTGGAATACAGTAGGTTTAACACCAAATTAAATAAATAATGAGTTCATTACAGTACCTTATGTGGTGGGTTTGTTTTCTTTCACTAACGGTGCTTTTAAGATTTTCTGTTGAGTTTTGTGTTGTGAAGTTTTCAAGTTTTGGGTAAAGCTTTTATGGACTATGGAATAAAGGGTGGCAAGAGCCTAAGCTTGGGGATGCCCAAATAACCCCAAGATATTCAAGAATAGCCAAAAGCCTAAGCTTGGGGATGCCCCGGGAAGGCATCCCCTCTTTCGTCTTCATTCATTGGTAACTTTACTTGGAGCTATATTTTTATTCGCCACATGATAAGTGTTTTGCTTGGAGCGTCGTGTATTATATTAGTCTTTGATTTTTAGTTTACCACAATCATCCTTGCTGTACACACCTTTTGGGAGAAGCCTATTTGAATTTGCTAGAATACTCTATGTGCTTCACTTATATCTTTTGAGCTTGATAGTTTTTGCTCTAGTGCTTCACTTATATTTTTTAGAGCACGGTGGTGTCTTAATTTTGAAGAAATTGCTAGTCTCTCATGCTTCAGTTATATTATTTTGAGAGTCTTTTAGAACAGCATGGTATTTGCTATGGTCATAAAGTTGGTCCTAGAATGATGAGCATCCAAGTTGGGTATAATAAAAATTATCATAGGAAGTGAATTGGATGCTATGATCAACTTGATACTTGATAATTGTTTTGAGATATGGAGGTAGTGATATTAAAGTCATGCTAGTTGGGTGATTATGAATTTAAAGAATGCTTGTGTTGAAGTTAGCAAGTCCGTAGTATGCATGCGTATGGTTAAAGTTGTGTAACAAATTGAAACATGAAGTGTACACGGCTTGTGCATCCTTATGAGTGGCGGTCGGGGATGAGCGATGGTCTTTTCCTACCAATCTATCCCCTAGGAGCATCTTGTAGTAATTGATTTTGATGACTTCTAAATTTTTGCAATAAGTATATGAGTTCTTTTGACTAATGTTGAGTCCATGGATTATCGCACTTTTACCTTTCGCATTTGCTAGCCTCTTGATGCCGTGCATTGCCCTTTCTCACCTTGAGAGTTGGTGCAAACTTAGCGGTGCATCAAACCCGTGATCGATACCCTCTATCACATAAACCTCCTATATCTTCCTCAAAACAGCCACCATACCTACCTATCATGGCATTTCCATAGCCATTCCGAGATATATTGCCATGCAACTTTCCACCGTTCCGTTCATCATCATGACATACTTTACTTTTGTCATATTGCCATTGCATGATCATGTAGTTGACATCGTATTTGTGGCAAAGCCACCATGCATTATTTTCATACATGTCACTCTTGATTCATTGCACCATCCCGTACACCGCCGAGGTATTCATATAGAGTCATATCTTGTTCTAGTTTGAGTTGTAATTCATATGTTGTAATCAATAGAAGTGTGATGATCATCATTATTAGAGCATTGCCCAAAAAGAAAGAGAGAAAGGCCAAAAAGAAAAAAAATAAAGGCAAAAAAATAAAAAAAAATAAAAGAACAATATTACTATCTCTTTTTCACACTTGTGCTTCAAAATAGCACCTTGTTCTTCATGTAGTGAGTCTCATATATTGTGCTTCAAAGTAGCACCATGTTTTTCATATAGTGAGTCTCATAAGTTGTCTTTTTCATACTAGTGGGAATTTTTCATTATAGAACTTGGCTTTTATATTCCTCGATGGGTTTCCTCAAATGCCCTAGGTCTTCGTGAGCAAGCAAGTTGGATGCACACCCACTAGTTTTCTTTTGTTGAGCATTTATTTATAGCTCTAGTGCATCCGTTGCATGGCAATCCCTACTCCTCATGTTGACATCAATTGATGGGCATCTCCATAGCCCGTTGATTATCCTCGTCAATGTGAGACTTTCTCCTTTTGTCTTCTCTACACAATCCCCATCATCATATTCTATTCCACCCAGTGCTATATCCATGGCTCACGCTCATGTATTGCGTGAAGGTTGAAAAGGTTTGAGATTATTTAAGTATGAAACAATTGCTTGGCTTGTCATCGGGGTATAGAAGTTGGGAACATCTTTGTGTGTGAAAATGAAGCATAGCCTAACTATATGATTTTGTAGGATGAACTTTCTTTTGCCATGTTATTTTGAGAAGACATGATTACTTTGATTAGTATGCTTGAAGTATTACTATTTATTTTATCAATATGAACTTTTATTTTGTATTCATTTGGATCTGAACATTCATGCCACAATAAAAGAAAATTACATTATGAATTATGCTAGGTAGCATTCCACATAAAAATTCTCTTTTATCATTTACCTACTCGGGGCGGCAGGAATTAAGCTTGGGATGCTTGATCGTCTCCAACGTATCTATAATTTTGATTGTTCCATGCTATTATATTACCCCTTTTGGATGTTTATGGGCTTTATTTTACACATTTATATCATTTTTGGGACTAACCTACTAGCAGGAGGCCTAGCCCATATTGCTGTTTTTTGCCTATTTCAGTATTTGAAGAAGGAATATCAAGCGGAGTCCAAGCGGAATGAAACCTTTGGGGCGTGATTTTTGGAGCGAGCGTGATCGAAGGACTTGGGTGCAAGTCAAGAAGCTTACGAGAAGCCCGAGATAGGAGGCGCGCCCCACAGGCGTGCCCCTGTCTTATGGGCCCCTCGAGCGACCACCGGCGTACTTCTTCTTCCTATATATACCTCGTACCCGAAAACATCCAGGGCACCACGAAACACAATTTCCACCACCGTAACATACGTAACGCGAGATCTCATCTTGGAGCCTTGACGACACTCTACGGAGGGGAATCAACCACGGAGGGCCTCTACATCAACATCCTTGCCCCTCCTCCGAGTTGTGAGTAGTTTACCACAGACCTCACGGGTCCATAGTTATTAGCTAGATGGCTTCTTCTCTCTTTACGGATCTCAATACAATGTTATCCCCTCTCTTGTGGAGATCTATTCGATGTAAACTCTTTTTGCGGTGTGTTTGTCGAGATCCGATGAATTGTGGGTGTCGGGGAAGAACTGATCGTGCCCACGAGCACCCTCTGAGACCTGGGTCCCTTTGTGGTTGGAGGGGCGGAGGTGCTTGCAAAGCGGATCGGCGATCTTGCCGAGAGGTTTTACCCAACTTGGAGCTCTCAGGAGATAATACTCCTCTCTTGCTGCTTTGTGGATTCTCTTCTCTTCTTGCTAGGGAGCAATGGGCTACAAAACCTAGCTTTGAATGTGATGAACTAAAATTTGGAGCTGGACCGAAACCAGCCGAACCTCCTCGTTGCCTCGGGCCTCCTTTTATAGGCACAAGGGGTTACCACATTTGGCAAGTAGACAAGGGTAAGACAGTAAAAACTTAGGTAGGTACACCGCTTTATGCAGTGTCTGATAACCTATACCTAACTCGTGACAAGGGACAAGAGTCATCAATGCGCGTCATGATCGCCCGAACAGTGTATGAGGACCGTTAAGTGCGGCTCCGTCATACGATGGTAACTTATCGTTGCCGTCTGTCGCTACTCCCGCTGGCTGCACAGGCCCGTCGACCAGCGATGCTTAGGAGAGCCCGTGGTGACACGTTTGGCGAGTGAGCTGGGCGGAGATGAAGAGGTCGCCCGCCCGGCAAGTGCCTTGCGGCGAAATGCTGTCGGCAGGGATTCAGCGCCCGCCAAGCCTTCTCGACAAGCTCCTCTTATGGGGCCTTGTTTTCCTTTCAGCCTGAGTGGCCTTCGGCAAGCTCCTCTTGCGGGGTCTTAACTGCCGTTCTTGAATGGCTCCAAGGGCAGTGAGAATCTTGGTGGCCATCAAGCCAGCCCCTGCCTGTGGCGCTACAACTGTCCGTGCAGTTAAAGGTACTAGGTACCCTACTCTAGTACCGGCAGGAGCCCCGAACTGGAGCCACCTGCAGCGCCAAGCTACTGTTGGGCGAGGCCCAAAAGCGATTCTGCAGGCGCGTGGTCTTGATTCGCCGTTACTTGCCTTGGACCCACTACGTCTCCCACGGACGGCCGCGTCGGGCGTGGCGTCGTCAGGGAGATCATGAGGCTTTCTTTAATGGGAAAAACCGGGCATGCCGTCCCTTCTCCCCTTTATAAGCGGGGAACCGGGGCAGGGCAGCCTTGCCCTCATTTGTCACATCGGAAAACCCCGTCGCTATTCCCCTTCCTTCTCGAGTCCACAAGCGGCGCTCCGCCCCTCCATTGCCACGGTGCCACCCGCCGTCGGCTTCCTCCTACGACCCCTATGGCTCCGAAGGCCGATAAGGGAAGGCGTGAAATCCGCTTGGCAGCTGACTCATGGCCGCTGGAAAGGCGGGCCCTCTTGACCCCAGCAGCGGGGAAGGAGCTGCAGGGCTGTACTACCTCTTCAGTCGGCGGTGACCCGGGCGCATCCAGCGCCACGAGGTTATCTCCGCCGCCACATCTGCCAAGGTCTCCCGGGTATCCTTTCTTCGCGATTTTCTTCTAGTGCGGGCTTTGCCCCTTTTCTGAGATTTTTCTGTGATGTCGCGAACACCTATGGCCTCCGCCTTCTTGACTTCACCCCCAGCGCCAAATCCTCACCTTGGCGTTTCGCACATCTGCGAGAACTTTGTCGGAGTCCACCCAAATGTAAGCCCTCTTCGCCATTACTTTTCACCCAGCGTAGAGAGAGAGCCGCTTTGGGAGGAATTGCATGGACCTCTAGGATCGGCAAGAAGGAAGCGTGCCTTGACGGAGGTTGCGCAGCAAGTGGGAGGTGGAGGCTGGCTGGTGCTGGATCTTAGAGGAGCCACGACCTTTTACCGCCTGCGCAAGACCCCCATAGTTAGCGGCAGCGATTGGAGCAACTTGGCGCGGAGGGCGACAAGTTGAAGATTGCCATGACTAGGATCTTGCGCCTCTCGGCAGCGGGGCTTACCGTAGAAGGCAGTTGGCGTGATTTCCTTCGCCGCCGCTGCCCTGCGGAGAGAGACCTGCTTGAATTCGAATTCGAGCGGCGGATATCATGAGGCTGCGTCCGAGGCTTGAATTGGAATTTCACCACCACGGGCTTGACCGCATGCTGCGGGAGTTGTTCAAGCTGAAGCGGATAACCTGGATGGTGCATGTTGCGGGGAGTTGTGCCCTTGTGCAACAACTTCGTCGCTTGATCGCATCCAGCGATAATGCCGTTGTGCGATTCCCATGGGATCGTTCCAACTTGGCGAGGAACCTGCCGATGACATAGTGCAGCAGTTCTTGACGACTTATGCGAAGTGCGGTCGCGCCCCGCGAAGAAGCGGCTCACCCGCTGACACCACTGCTTTCGGGAGATGCGCGCGCATCGCCCAAAGGGTGGAGGAGGCTGCGAGGCGCTGCCGCGGTGCATTTGGGTTCCGATCGAGGCGAGAGGGCGGCGGCAAGCCTTGCCGACCAAGAAGAGTCCATCGGCGGAGGAAGCGGTCGAGCCGACAGCGACCAAAGTGAGCCTGCCGGGCGCCTCTCCTCCGTCGTCAAGTAGCTTGCGGGAGGAGCTCGTCGCCCGCCAAGGAGGCGTCTCCGGAGGACGGAGAAATGGCGGGAGCATCACGGTCCAGCAACCGCCTCGCCCGCCCGAGCGCTCCACAGCGGCAAATCTTGTTGCAGTGGGGCGTCGCATTCTGCCAATGGCGAGCTCGGGGCCTTACAGGTCGTGGCCCTGCACCCGCTAAGCGCCGGAGAGTCTTCTCCCCAATCCGTCATGCTGGAGCGAGTTTGATCTCTCGCTCTCGGCTCGAGGAAGAAGAGGAAAGTAAGTTCTTGTCGCTGCTATTTGTAGTCTTCAATTTATTGCTTTATCGTATATCTGTTGGTTCCACTCTGAACTTTCTTCTTGAGCGTCGGCTCGAGGAGGCGCGAAGAGGGCCAAGGCGCCGGTGGTCGTCGTCTCGAACGACTCCCACAGCAGCAGGGGGCACGTCGAGACCCCTTGCGGACCAGCAACCCTTCAATGAGCAGCCCCAACACAGCCCCGTAAGTATCTGGTATGCTTCCGTGGTTAGGCGTGCTTGGGTGCTTCCGTTACTTATATCAGTGCATTGGATTTTGTAGGAAGCGAGCAGCCACATCATGGAGCACGGAGGCCACCCCAGGGACCAGCCTCACCGGGAGGCCGGAGGCCGCCCGAGATTCTGCTTGCTTCAACTCGCCACCAAGGAGAATTCTCCGCCAAGGGCGCTCTCCGGCAAGGAGGCTTCTCCGACAAGAGGCGTCCCGACAGGGGCTGGCGCTGCGACCCTCCGGTGGTGGAGGCAGCGGCCGGAGTCCCCTGCAGGTAACCTTCTTGCCTTGATGGTTTTCTTGGGTTACGCTCTTAGTTTCTCTCTTCGAATATCTGTTTGATTTCGCTTCCTCCTTGACCATCGAGATCCATCTGCCGGAGACCGATGGGCGAGGCTCTTTGGTGAGGAAGGCGCGGCGGCAACAGATGTCGGCGCCCGCCAACTTATGAGAGGAGGAGGAAGCTGGTGCCGACAAGCCACGCCGAGGAGCCAAAGGCTGTGGTGCAGAGGCTGAGGAGAACCAGCGATCGCAGCGGCCGGAGGCGCTTGAGGCGCCAGGCCTGCGCCGACCGCCGATCCCCCGCTACGATGCCGCACCGGGCTCAGGAGCCCCAGCCAGCGCCTACACAGCGGTGAGGTGTCTTCATCAAGCTCCATGGGCATCAAGCTCAGGCGCCCGGCCGAAGGGAGACCCGATGCGAGCTGCTTGCCTCCGCCGGTGTCGTTGGTTGATGCCCGAGCAGCGGCGATGGTGAATCGAGGAGGAGCAGCTGCTAAGGAGGTTCTTGTCGCTCTACAGCGCCCGACAAAGCCAAGCTGGAGTCGAGGCGCTCGTCGCGGCGAGCTGACTTGGAAAGCAGCGGAAGAGCTCCCAGCGCCAACAAAGAGACTCTCGGGACATAGCGAGGCTCGGGGGCAGCTTGGCGAGGCGCCAACCTTTATCTTGGAAAGGCAAGGTTGAGGAGCAGCAGAGGCTTGTCGGTGAAAGCTCTCCGCTAGAAGGTGAGCTAAGCGCGGGAAAGATCAACCTCGGCGGCTTTGAGGAAGACCTCGCCCGTGAGCGAAACAAGCGATCGGCGGGCAGCCGGGAGGCAAAAGGATCTTGCCGCGGCTGCTGAGGCCGTAAAGAGAAGCGGAGGCGAGGTGGTTCAGCTGGAGTCCACCCTCGGAAGAAGTCCGAGGAGGTCACGGGTTGAAGCCTTGGCGTGAGAAGGGCAACTTATACCCTCGGCGAGCTGCGAGGTCGTTGGCTGAAAAAGATCAAGGAGATCGCGCGCGCCAAGGCGTCAAAGCGGATCTGGAGCTGAAATTGACCACTTTGCGGAGGCGTTGAGCGGCGTCGGGGAGGCGGGAGGCGGGCCTGCTGGAGAAAATCAAGGCCACTTAGGAGTTCTTTGTCGAATCGTGACCGCCCAGAATAATCTTGGGAGAGCATAATGCATTGGATAGAAGGTCTCGTGGACACCGCCGACATCCATAATGAGCTGATAGAGTTGGGGATGACAGATCTTGGATATTCCACCGGCGAGAACCTCCAACCAGCGTCAAGCTCAGCCTATTCTTCAAAGGCGTGTTGGCGGGTATCCGCGGCTCCGGGATGAGTTCGAAGCAGTTGGCGGAGAATCACGCATGAAATCTGTCTTGAGGCTCTCGGAAGGTGTTGATGAAGGTGGCCTTCCACAACCGGCGTCGACTTCTCCAAGGCCCTCAAGTCCACCTCCATCCGCCCGGCGTTGAGGCGCTCAAGACCCTGTCGCACCCATTGTGGACAGGGTGGCGGAGTTAAGAGGCTCGAGGCGACCGTGTGGACTAGGCCGCCAAGCCTATCTTTCTCTTGTCGTTGTAGATCATGTTTAGGCGAAAAATCTATTAGATCTGCGACAGGTTATTATGTAATATACACTATCTTAGGCAATCGAATGCCATTATTTCCTTTACTCGATTTCTTCCCTTGTATGTTTTACCCTCGCTCTCGAAACTTGCGGTCGAGCACCCTTGCCCCTTGGCGCCCGAGTCGCGAACTTGACCTTCTTTGGCGGGGTGCATCTGACAAGCAACCTCGTCAGCGGACTAATCGCAGCTCACTTAAGTTGTTGGCGGACTCGAAACAAAGTAAGAGCGCGACCAGTCACGATTTGGTTCCTCAGCGCACAGGTTTTCCATACAAAGTACTATCGTTCGAGGAAGATAACGAAAATTTAAAACTGGTCGCTTAAACTTAGCAACTTAGCTTTTACATTTGTCCATTTTCCGGCAAGGTGACAATCCTCGGCGACTCTTGTCGGCCCACCATTCTTTCCTCCTTTCCCCGGTTAACTTGTGGGTGGAGGAACCTTCTCCTTGTTTGAGAAGAAAGAAGAAAAAAAAAGTTATGGAGCCCAAAAGCTCATTATAAGCTTACCGGGTGCGGGTGCTGCACATGATGTTAGTAAACACATGCATATTTTATTATGAAGGCATGTATTAACAAAATGTGCGCAACCATAAACTTTACTAATGCAGGTCTGCGCCGGCTTTGTACAAAGGATTACATGCAACAGCGGCAAGACTTGTACAAAAGGTGGATTCTTGAGCAGGTTCCGGCAACCACGCCTCATAGGTAAAACTTGCGAAGATGCTCTCGTTCGAGGAATTGCTCACGGAAAGCCGTCTTGGTCTCAAAGCGGACAGCGCCGGGCCTAGTGACTCGTTTTACCCGATAAGGGCCCTCCCCTTGGCGTCAACTTGTTGGAATTCTTGGCGGATTGAGCAGCGAAGAACAAGGTCGCCTTCCTCAAAGCTTCGGCATTAACTGCGGCTATGGTAGCGATGCAAAGCTTCTTTGATAACGAGCAGCTCGTCTGCAGCTGAAGACAATCTTCCTTGAGGCAGTAGCGTCATCTTGTCGCAGCTGCTCTTGCTCAAACTCACCATAGCGAGCACTCGAGGTGACCCGTATCTGAGTTCCGTGGGGAGAACTGCCTCTGCTCCGTAGACTAGAGCAAAGGTGTACGGCGGTGGCTCAATTTGGCGTCGTCTGATCGACCAAAGAACCCGGCAGCTCCTCGATCAGTTCCTTCGCACTTGTGCAGCACTGTCGAAAGTTACGGTCTTGAGTCCTCGCAGCACTTCAGCGTTTGCTCTCTACCTTGACCGTTGCTTCTCGGATGAGCAGCGGAAGCAAAGCAGATCTTAGGCGTAAGATCTTGGGCGTCTGCATGAAGGTGCGACTTCGTGAAGCGTGTGCGTTAGCCGGTGATGATCCGGTTAGGAATCCCAAAGCGGCAAACAATTGACTGAAGAACGGCGGCTGATTGTGTTGTCACCTTCCTCCTGGTTCCACCGGCCACTTTGTGAACTTGTCGATTACGGCGTACAAGTATTCAAAGCCCCGACAGCTCGGGGAAGGGGCGAGATGTCGAGCCCCAGACCGAGAAGGGCGGGATAAAGGATTGTCTGGAGAGCTTGAGCTGGCTGGTGTATCTGTCTTGAATGGGCCTTGCGCGCCGCGCGGTTACTTGTGCGATTGCATCTGGAGGGCTTCGGCGGAAGAAACCTTGCTTAGAAGCTTTGCGGCAAGTGCTCTTCGCCAATGTGGTGACCACATATGCCTCCGTGTATCTCCGCCAACAGCTTCATCCATCTTCCGGCAAATACACTTCAATTTCACTCCGTTGAGTCTTCTTACATGCAGGATGTTGTCAACAAACTGGTACATACTTATTGCCGGGCTACTTTTCGCTTCTTCTTGCTCTTGGGAAGTTCTCACATGCGAAGGAAATGGGCGATCTGCTGTGCCCATGTTGGAGCACTGTGGCTCGACAACAAGACTAAAGGCTCGTCTATCACTGCGGGACCATCAGCTTCTCTGGCAGGACTGCGGGTCATGGAACTCGATGATCCCGCCAAGCTGCGAGCTAAGCTTGTCGGGGCGTTTGATTCAACGATACAAACTGCATGGTTTGTCGGGCGACTGCTCCTCGGTGATATTCGTTGGTTTGGGGACCTTCTTGGCGGCGGCTTGGAGAGCTCTGCGGAAAGTAGTCGCGGAAACCAATTTTCTCTTCTTGCTCTGTCTGTTGATGGTGTCACGGTTGGTTGAGTCGACGAGCACAAAATCCCTAGTTCCACAGGTAACTTAAGTGCAGCACATTTGGAGAGGCCATCGGCTATATCATTACATGCTCTTGGAGCGTGTTCCATTTGCGAGCCTTCAAAGTGCTCTTCCAGCTTCCTCACTTCATCGGCGTGCGCTTCCATCAGCGGACTACGGTAATCTTTATTTACTTGGCGAGCGACAAGTTGTGAGTCTCCCGACAATGAGCTTCTTAACCCCAAGGTCCACCGCAATCCTGAGACCGGCAAGCAAGCCTTCATACTCTGTAGTATTATTTGTTGCTTGTTCCTTGGGAAAGTGCATCTGGACTATGTACTTGAGGTGCTCTTGATTGGAGTGCGATAAGCGACCTTGGCCGGCATGCTTACGGCGAAGGCACCATCAAAGTACATCAGCCACTCTTTATTTGCCTCTTTGGCGGGGATGCTCGTCTCTGGAATCTCTTCATCCTGCGTTGGCGTCCACTCCGCTATGAATTCTGCCAATGCTCTGCTCTGGATAGTTGAAGTGCTTTCGAACTTGAGACCAAAGCTTGATATTTCCAGCGCCCACTCAACAATCCACTTTGTTTTACGGATTTTGCAATATCCTCTTCAGTGAGCGAGTGACAACTGTTATCTCATGTGCTTGGAAGTAATGGCGCAGCTTTCTCGAGGCCATGAGGAGGCGAAAGCAGCTACGCACACAGTACCTCGATCTAGCCCCTGCAAAGGCCCGACAAAATGGTAGGCGTTGCACCATCTTCTTCCGTATCTTATGCAACCTGCGCTTATCCGTCCTTATCGGGACCCGGAGCTTGGCAATGACATCTTGCTTGTCGCTGGATGCGCTGCCTCGGTTCTTGGCTCATCATCTGCCTCCCTCTCCGCTACTAACGCAACACTAACCACTTGATTGGTAGCTGCTATATCTGACAACTTCTCTTGTGGCTTAGGTGCGACAAGTATTGGGCGGAGGACGGTATCTCTTCAAGTCATGCAGCGCAGCCTCCGCCGGAGTCCATTTCATTGGACCTGCCTTTTCAAAATCTTGAAAAAGGCGGGCGCGTTCAACAGATTTAGAGATGAACCTGCTGAGAGCAGCCACGCATAGCCGGCAAGCCTTGACATCCTTGGCGCTTTGGTGCTTTGATCCGCTCAATGGCCTTGATCTTGTCGGGATTGGCTTCAATTCCCGGCTGAGATACAAAGAAGCCGAAGCTTGCGGAAGGACTCCAAACCGCACTTCTCGGGGTTGAGCTTGATGTTGATCTTCTTGAGGTTTGCAAGCGTCTCATCAAATCCTGAACAGTCGCTCTGTCCTTGCTCTTGACCACTATATCATCAATGTAGGCTTCTACATTTACGTGTATCTGAGGTCCAAAAGCATCATGGACTACCCTTGCAAAGGTTGAACCAGCATTCTTCAAACCGAAGGCATCCGTATAAAGCGATCGTGCCACATGGTGTGATGAATGCGGTTTCTCTTCATCCTCTTACGCCATGAAGATCGATGATATCCTGAATATGCATCAAGAAATGAAAGCGGATCGCATCCGGTAGTGGAGTCAACAATCTGAGTCGTCTGGCGGCAAGGAAATGGGTCCTTGGGACAAGCTTTATTAACATCTGTGAAGTCAATACAAAGTCTCCATTTCCCATTAGCCTTGCGCACCACTACGGATTGGCCAACCACGTGGGGTGGAGGACTCCTCGACAAGCCTGCTTGCTTCCAATTTCTTGATTTCTTACGCTATGAACTCTTGGCGCTCCTTGCACCTTCCTAACTTTTGTTTGCCGGGCGCGTGTGAGGACAGACAGCTAGGTGGTGCTCAATTACTTTCACAGGAGCATGGGGATGTCGGATGGTTGCCATGCAAACACGCCGACATTCGCCCGGCGAAAGCAATGAGCTCGCTTTCCTATTTAGGATCAAGTCCTCCTTGGCGGGCACCTTCTTGGTCTTTGGCGGAGCTGCCATCGTCTTGTTGCACTTGCGGTGGAGCTCGATGGTGCGTCCTCGGCGGTGGCGCAGCACTCGAAGAGGTTCGCTTGCGGAGTGAACAGCGAGCTCTTACAGGCCCTTAGTGCGGTGGATTTCTGATCTTGTTTGTTGGAGCTGCCGGGCTTGTCGGCGGCCGCCCCCGACTTAGCGGTCGGCGTCGGCGGCAATCTCCTTGCGGAGCCACCGGCCTTGGCAGTTGGCGACACCATCCTTGCGGACTGCTCGACAACTAGTACTTGGTTTTCTTCCTCTGTTGTTCCTTGCGGCTATTCCTTGCAGGCGATCCTTCAATGTCGATTCTGCTCCCACATTCTCTCACAGGAGTCTTCTTCCTTCTTCGGTAGCGTGCACACTTGTCGGCCAGGTCGTATAGCTCGTGGCGTCTTTCACTTTGCACATCGCCATATCCTCCCTCATCCTGCGATTTCGTACATTACGATGGAATGCAGCGATCCTTGCGGCGGGTGGGCGTGCAGGATGTTGTAGTGCACTCGGTTGAATCTACGGATGAATTCTTGCGAGACTCTCCCTCCTTCGGGCAGCGGTGGAATCACTCTCCTGGCCATGAGGCTTGTGGCGCTGTGAAGGCGCCAACAAGCTAGTGGCACAAATCTTAAGAAGAAATAGAGCCATCCGGCAAGTGCATGAGCCAAGATCGGCGTTTGGCTTGAGCACCAAGGGAAGTAGTTGGCGAGGATCTTGTCGTCTTGTCCCCGCAGCTTGCACGCGATGGTGTAGATCTTTGAGGAACTCCGATGGGTGTGTCCTGCCGTCGTACTTCTCCGGCACGTCTAGTTTGAAGTTTTTCTTGTCGGGCCACGGACTTGCCGCAGCTCACGAGTGAACTCGGGGCAACCCACGCGTCTGACAAATCGCTGGTTCCCCTGGCGCGTGCATATCGACAGTGGGCCCGCGCGTTGGTCGGATTAATGGCGCTTCTCTTGGCCTTCGTCTGGGTTTGAGCATCCTCTTCTTGCGTTCCCAAAGAACTTGGCGCTGGTCGCGGCGAGCTCGCGGATCTGATGGCGATGTGGAGTCGCTGTCGAGGTGGATCCGGCGAGTGGCGATCTTAGCCTTCGGGAAGGAGTGTGCGGTAGGTGCACCCCATAAGTCTCGTCGCCATCTCCTTGCGCCTTGTCGCCTCGCCCTTGATTCTGGCGCTTAGTTGCCAGGGGCGTCGCCCGTTAAGCGAAGCCGATGAGACTTTGAATTGTGGCCCTCCACTCGTCGACCTTATCGGCCGTCGGAGGTAGTCTAGTAATGGCTGGGCTCTCGCCAAGGCTTCGCTGGTGTGGTTGGCGGCAAGGCGTCTGCGGGCGAACCGGGATATGCTCGGACTCCTAACCAAGTTAGGAGGAGCAGCATCCGCCCTGGACCGTACCCCACTCGTGCCGGCATCTTTGAGGTGCATGCGGGTCTCGAACCTCGGGATCCTCGGCTTAGCCTTGATCCAATGGCGTATGGCGCGCGGGTATCATGGCGCTGTCATCGCGCCTCTGTGAAAGCAGCGGTGCAGATTGAGCGCCGGCGCTGCGCCCGTTGTCCTTGGACTGGCGGCATCGTGGGCTCCCTCGATTCGCGGTCCCTCCATGGCGTTTCCCCACCACGGCGGCTCCGGTGGTGGTGGGTTCGCAGCAGACGGCTTAGCTGCTGCCGAATGCTTCTTCTTGGCGCCATGTCGGCGAGCGTCGATGGAGTTACTCGTCTTGTTGCCGAACAGTTCACGCAGCCTCGGCGCCCCCTACAGCGCGCCAAAGATGTCGGGGAAGAACTGTCGTGCCCACGAGCACCCTCTGAGACTGGGTCCCTTTGTGGTTCGGAGGGCGGAGATTGCAAAAAGCGGATCGGCGTCGCGCGAGAGGTTTTACCCAACCGGAGCTCTCAGGAGAGATAATACTCCTCTGCTGCTTTGTGGATTCTCTTCTCTTCTTGCTAGGGAGCAATCACGGGCTACAAAACCTAGCACGAATGTGATGAACTAAGCTGGAGCTGGACGAAACCAGCCGAACCTCGTCTCGTTGCCCTCGGGCCTCCTTTTATAGGCACAAGGGGTTACCACATTTGGCAAGTAGACAAGGGTAAGACGATAAAAACTTAGGTAGGTACACGCTTTATACGGTGTCTGATAACCTATACCTAACTTTCGGACAAGGGACAAGAGTCATCAATGCCGTCGCGGTTGCCCGAACGATATGAGGGACCGTTAAGTGCGCCTCCGTCATACGATGGTAGCTTATCGGCGCCGTCTGTCGCTTCTCCCCGCGGCTGCACAGCCGTCGACAGCGATGCTTAGGAGAGCCCGTGGTGACACGTTGGCGAGTGAGCTGGAGGCGGAGATGAAGAGATTCGCCCGCCCCGACAAGTGCCTTGCCATGGCGGGAACCTTATCGCGGCAGGGATTCAGCGCCGGTAAGCCTTCCGGCAAGCTCCTCTTGCGGGGCCTTATTCCTTTAGCATACTGAGTGGCCTTCCGGCAAGCTCCTCTTGCGGGGTCTTATTCTTCGTTCTTGAATGGCTCCAAGGGGCGGTGAGATCTTGGTGGCCATCAAGCCAGCCACCATGCAGCAGCTACTGTTGTCCGTGCATGAGTTCGGGGTACTAGGGTACCCCTACTCTAGTACACCGACAGTGGGTTTATGATCAAGTTTATCTATGAATAATATTTGAATCTTCTCCGAATTCTTTTATGTATGATTGAGTTATCTTTGCAAGTCTCTTCGAATTATCAGTTTGGTTTGGCCTACTAGATTGATCTTTCTTGCCATGGGAGAAGTGCTTAGCTTTGGGTTCAATCTTGCGGTGTCCTTACCCAGTGACAGAAAGGGTTGCAAGGCACGTATTTTATTGTTGCCATCGAGGATAACAAGATGGGGTTCATATCATATTGCATGAGTGTAGCGACCCGACCCGAAAATGGTCAAGTCTACGTGTAGCTGTACCATCCCAAGATCATCTTTGGCACACGGTACATTGATGAAAAGATTTAAAGTTCAATCACACCTGAATTTATTACGATTCTCATGTCGAGTCTTTATTACAATCGAATAAACTCGGCGAAAATAACTCATGAAATAAACTAAATAAAGCTCTGAGCGTAGACAAATAAGCGAGTCCATCCGACTCCATAGGGCGATCATGGCGTGGATCGTAGCCTCACTCGATCGGAAAACTCCTGCGCAACATAAGACATTGCAGCCGTGTAGGTCAGCATTTTGAATATGCGGCAAGTCAAAGAGAACAACATTAATATTACTAACACTATATGCAATTTGGTACTGTGGGGCTCTAAGTTTCATTGTTTTGCGAAAAAGCCGGTTTTCCTACAACAAGAACTTGTTTGCAAATACTACAAAATGTTGGTAGTTATTGAGATGGTTCCGCCAACCAATGTCTCATTCCCAATTATTAAATAACCCCTCAATTAATTTATTAATTTTGGTGTTGAGATTTCGAAATACTCCAAGTTCGAGAGGCTCAAATTGTCAAGTAACAGGGGACACGGCTAGCGATTAGATCTTCACTCTGCGGAGGTTTAGCACTTTACCCATAAGAATCGTTCCCTCCTTTAAGTCTTAGCACTTCCTGGTGTTTGAAGGCGGAGACGAGCAACAGGGTCTTCAGAAGAGTTCCTCAGGGCCTTTGCGGTACCCATCAATCCTACTGGTTCTTCTACATCTCGTAGCACCGTCGGCAGTCACACCTAGGGTCGACCAAGCGAGCCCATAATGGCTTGCGGCTGCAGGTAGCTTCCGGTCAATGGGGTATCCATCCATCTCTTAGTGGCTGGGTGAAGCTTTCCATAAGATGTCATGGCTCTTCTCCATGCATCCCGACCAGCCGCTGGTTTCTCGAGTGCCGTCAACCGTCCTCCACCCAGTGGTGAATTTGAAGTCCATCTTGAGCTTGAAGTCATGGGGTTGTCATCTTCTTGACCCTCACATCTCCCTTATGAATCACTCAACCAACCCGTCTCGAGCATAGCAAAATAAACTACTTCGTCCGGGCCATGGTAACAAGGGAATTGGTTTCATCCTACCTCATGATACTACTCAAGAACATAACTTAAAATTCTCCTCTGCATGCATGGTGGGGAGTTATAATTCTAATGCATTAAAATGATAGGTATTATAAAAAGAAAAACATGATCAAATGACTTGCTGGTGGCGGTCTTGAAGGTTAGGGACTCGTGATAGCGGCTTAGCACTCCGGAAATTCTACGAAGCAAACAACAATCGTATAAGCATAAAACATACAATCACTTAACATAACAACATGCTAACATAAAACACACAAAACAATCGAACCAAACCAAAAGAAAACTCGAAGAAATCCAAGCCATCAACTAACAAGAAAATAAAATAAACTTTTATTTTCTGTAAATAAAAGTTCATGTTCTAAAGCTACAGAAACTAATCTAAAATAAACTATAACATAGGTGAAATAAAATTATTTACCAAAAGAAAACAATAGGAAAACAGTAGCTAGTTAAATAAACAAGAAACACATGATTTTGACTAAAACTATTTTTTATTAAATTTAAAATACCCAAATAAATTCCTATTGCTAGGCAAAGTCAAAACAAAGCAGTGACAAAAAGAATCACTAAAATAAAATAATCCTAACTCATTTTATAGCAGAAATACTAATCTGTCTAAAACTAAAATAAAACAATTTGTAATAATTTAAACATGGGCAAACATATTTTCTACAGAAACTACAACAAATTTGCAAACTAACAAAAAAGAATCAACTAAAAATATTAAGTAACCTAAAAGATATGGATTTTACAAAACTGGAACTATTCTGTAAAAAAAACAGAAACGAAAATATAATTAAAAGGAAAAACTAGCTACTTGGGCCTATCTAGCTTTCGAGCGATTTATAACTAACGCCTTGCAGTTAACAGAAAACAAACCGATCGGGCGGTCTAACTAAACCAAAATAAAGTAACTAAACGGGCTTTTAAAATAAAACCTACCCCTTCGTAGATCTAATCTAGGCCCTAGGTTCTAGATCGAGCGGTGGTGGGGGTTCGGCTGACTTCTGCAGTGGCGGCAGCGCCCGACAGACGGCTCGGCGGCGGCGGCAGTGGCTCCGGTGGTCGGGAAGGCAGCGAGGCGTCCGGAGTCTTGGGCGGAGGAGGTCGAGGTGGGTTGTTGGGCTCGGAAGTCGGAGGCAAGCGGGGCAAAGAAGCGATGGCGGCCGTGCGTCGGGTTCAGCGAGAATCATGGCGAGTGGAGGGTTAGGCGAGGAAAGGTGGGGAGCAGGTCGAGGCGGGGTATTTATAGGGCACAGTCGACTTGGAGGAGGCGAATCGGGGAGAATCGCGATCTCCGGGATTCAGCGGCAGCAGTTTAGCGTGGTGAGGAAGAAAAAGGGGTGGGGCAGCGTCAGCGAGAGAGGAGGAGGGTTTGATCGAGCGACCAGGAAGGATCGGTGGCCGGCTCGGGTAGGCAGCTCGGTATTGGGTGGGCAGTTGGCTGCCTATTGGTGGGCTGCCTCATTATTGGTGGGCAGTTAGCTGGTGGCGCTGGGGTTTTCTTTTCCTTTTTTTGAATTAGGGAGAGGAGGAATATACAAAAAAATATATATTTTTATATAGGACATATATATATCAAAATTATCGGGAATTTATCCTATAATTTGAACATTTTCGAGGCAAAACTCAAACTAAAAAAACATTTTCTAGAAATCCCAAATAAAATCAAATTTGAATTCAATCTTTTGGCAAAACTTTTCTTGACATTTTTGGAGTGTCATGTTTACTCCTCTCATATTTTTTCTCAAGTATTTGTCGGGGCATTGTTTTGAAATAAATTCAAGCGCCAATTTGAATTCAAATTCAACAAACTCAAAAGCCTCTGAAATAATTCAAATGTCACTCAATTCAAACAGTAATGCATAGATGCTTAGCTATAGTTGTAAAACATTGAAATGGGAAATTTGGGATGTTACAAACCTACCCACCTTAAGATGAATCTACGCCCTCGAGATTGGGTTAACTAACAAATAGGTGCGGGTGGTCTCGTGGAGTCTTCTTCTCGCTCCCGGTGGCTTCCTCCTCGGAATGATGACTCCAGCACCTTGCAAAACTTGATGATCTTGCTGCGGGTGACTCTGTTGCGCAGTCTCGAGAATTCGGACGGGTTTCTCCTCATAAGTCAGATCCTTTGTCGAGCTGTATGGCCTCTAGGGAACCTGTGTCTCTCAGCGGAATATCGGCCATGTCGGCATGGCATTTCTTGGTGAGAAACATGGAAGACATCATGAACTCGGACAATCCTTTCGGCAATTCAACTTGTAAGCAACTTCTCCCGGCGTTCGAGGATTTTGTAGGGGCCAATGAACCGGGTGCTAACTTTCCTTTAACACGAACCTCTTGATTCCACGAAGTGAGACACACGAATATGCCGGTCTCCGCCGTAAGTTACTTCCTTGCGTTCTTTGTCGGCATAACTCTTACGCCTCGGTGAGCTACCTTGAGTCTATCTCGAATCAGCTTGACTTTCTCTTGAATTTCTGATAAGATCGGGACGAAAAGTTTTGGTCTCAACACCATCCACAGCAATGGTGTTACGCACCTCCTTCCGTATAGAGCTTGAAGGGGCCATCTTGGTGATGCGATACATTGTTGTCACGAGAACTCCGCGTATGGTAAATTATCATCCCAGCTAGACCCATAGTCTAGCGCACAAGCTCTCAACATGTCCTCCGGGATCGGGTTGACTCTCTCGATACATCCATACATCTGCGGATGAAAAGCTGTCTTGAACTCCAGCCTCGTACCCAAAGTTTCATGCAAGCGATTCCAAAACTTTGAGGTAAATTGTGTTCCTCTATCGACCACGATACTCCTCGGAACTCCATGCAGACATCGATCCTGGTCATGTATATGTTGGCTAACTTAAGCGCTGGTATAGGTAGTCTTCACGGGAATGAAATGAGCTACCTTGGTCGTCGATCAACCACTACCGAGATGGAGTCATAACCTGAGCAGGTCTGGGTAATCTGTGATAAAATCCATTCAAGTTTTCCCATTTCCACTCGGGAATCGGCAAAGGTTGAAGTAGCCCTGCTGACCGATGTTCGCCTTTACTGTTGGCAAACATCGCATATCGCTACGTACTCGGCAATATCCTTCTTCATACCATCCACTAGAAACTTTCCTTCAAATCCAGATACATCTTGGTGTTGCGGGGTGAATCGAGTACGGTGAATCATGAGCCTCCTGAAGAATTAACCCGTGAGTTGGGATCATTGGGTACATAATCTCTCTTTGGATCTCAATACAATGTTATCCCCTCTCTTGTGGAGATCTATTCGATGTAAACTCTTTTTGCGGTGTGTTTGTCGAGATCCGATGAATTGTGGGTGTGGAGGCGTGTCGTGCTGAGCACCGAGACACTGGGTCCCTTGTGGTTCGGGAGGGTGCAAAGCGGATCGGCGTCATGAAGGGTTTTACCCAGCCGGAGCTCTCGGAGATAATACTCTCTGCTGCTTTGTGGATTCTCTTCTCTTCTTGCTGAGAACAATCACGGGCTAAAACCTAGCTTTGTGTGATGAACTAAGCTGGAGCTGGACGAAAACCAGCGAACCTCCTCGTTGCCTCGGGCCTCCTTTTATAGGCACAAGGGGTTACCACATTTGGCAAGTAGACAAGGGTAAGACAGTAAAAACTTAGGTAGGTACACGCTTTATGCGGTATGCTGTAACCTATACCTAACTCGTGACAGGGACAAGAGTCATCAATGCGGCGTCCGATCGCCCGAAACAGTGTAAGAGGACCGTTAAGTGCGACTCCGTCATACGATGGTAGCTTGTCATGGTATAAGCTACTCCCGCTGGCTGCAGCCGTCACGACCTGCGATCTTGGAGAGCCCGTGGTGACCGCGTTGGTGGTGAGCTGGGGAGATGAAGAGGTCGCCCGCCCAGGCAAGTGCCTTGCAGCGGGAACCTCGGCGCAGGGATTCAGCGCCCGCCAAGCCTTCTCGACAAGCTCCTCTTAGCCGGGGCCTTGTTTTCCTTGCATACGAGTGGCCTTCGGCAAGCTCCTCTTGCGGGTCTTAACGCCGTTCTTGAATGGCTCCAGGGGCCGTGAGGATCTTGGTGGCCATCAAGCCAGCCTGCCTGAGGCTGGCTAAATAAAATGTCGTGCAGTTGGGGTACTAGGTACCCTACTCTAATCCACAAGCAGAGGCGAACTGAGCCACACACGGCGCCATACATTGGGCGGGCCCAAAAATGACGCGTGGTCTTGATTACGCCGTTACTGCCTTGGACCCACCGTCTCCCACAGACGGCGTCGGGCGTGGCGTCGTGAAGATCGCGGGCTTTCTTTAATGGGAAAAACCGGAGCGCCGTCCCTTCTCCCCTTTATAAGCGGGGGGCAGGCGGGGCAGCCCACTGCCCTCGCTGTCGCCGGAAAACCCCGTCGCTATTCCCTTCCTTCTCGAGTCCAAAAAGCGGCGCCCCTCCATTGCCACGGTGCCACCCGCCGTCGGCTTCTCCTACGACCCCTATGGCTCCGAAGGCCGATAAGGAAGGCGTGAAATCCTTGGCGCGGCGGCTCGCGCTGCGGAAGGCGGGCCCTCTTGACCCCACAGCAGCGGAAGGAGCTGCGGGGCTGTACCTCTTCACGGTCGGCGGTGACGAGCATCAGCGCCGCGAGGTTATCTCGCCGCCATCTGCCAGGTCTCCTTGGGTATCCTTTCTTGATTTTCTTCTAGGTCGGGCTTTGCCACTTTTCTTTGAGATTTTTTACGTGATGTCATGAACACCTATGGCCTCCGCCTTCTTGACTTCACTAGCATAAATCCTCACCTTGGCGTTTCGCACATCTGCGAGAACTTTGTGGGAATCCACCCAAATGTAAGCCCTCTTCGCCATTACTTTTCACCCAGCGTAGGAGGAAACCGCTGGAGGTGCATGGACCTCTAGGATCGGCAAGAAGGACGTGCCTTGACGGAGTTTAACGCCAAGTGGGAGTGGAGGGCTGGCGGTGCTGGATCTTAGAGGAGAGCCACAGCCTTTTGCAGCCTGCGCAAGACCCCCATAGTTAGCGACAGCGATTGGAGCAACTTGGCGGGAGGGCGACAAGTTGAAGATTGCCATGACTAGGATCTTGCCTCCTCGTGCAGAGCTTACCGTGAGCGATTGGTAGCGGATTTCGCCGCCGCACCCTTGCAGGAAGAGAAGACCTGCTTGAATTCCAACGGCGGCGGATATCATGAGGCTGCGTCCGGGCTTGAATTGGAATTTCACCACCACAGGCTTGACCGCATGCTGAGAGTTGTTCAAGCCTGGCGGATAACCCTGGATGGTGCATGTTGCGAGGAGTTGTGCCCTTGTGCAGCAACTTCGTCGCTTGATCGCATCCATGCGATAATGCCGTTGTGCGATTCCCATGGGATCGTTCAACAGCGGGAACCTGCCCGACATAGTGCTTGAGTTCTTGACGACTTATGCGAAGTGCGGTCGCCCGGCGAAAGCTCACCCGCGACCCCTTGCTCGGGAGATGGCGGCGCTCGCCACAAGGTGGAGGAGGCTGCGAGCCGCTACCGCCCGGTGCATTGGGTTCACGGTCGAGGAAGCGAGAGAGGCGGCGGCAAGCCGCCGACGAAAAGTCCATCGGCGGAGGAAGCGGTCGAGCCCGACAAGCGACCCAAGTGAGCTGCCGGGCGCCTCTCCTCCGTCGTCAAGTAGCTTGCGGAGGAGCTCGTCGCCCGCCAGGAGGCGTCTCCGGAGGACGAATGGCGGAGGAGCTACGGTCCAGCAACCGCCTCGCCCGCCCGCGCTCCACGCGGCAAATCTGTTCTTGGGAGGCGTCGCATTCTGCAGCCAGGGCTCGGAGCCTTCACAGGTCGTGGCCCTGCACCGCTAAGCGCCCGGTCTTCTCCCCAATCCGTCATGTTGGAGCGAGTTTGATCTCTCGCTCTCAGCTCAGGAAGAAAGAAGAAGAATAAGTTCTTGTCGCTGCTATTTGTAGTCTTCAATTTATTGCTTTATGTATATCTGACTGGTTCCCTCTGAACTTTCTTCTTGAGCGTCGGCTCGAGGAGCGCCCGAAGAGGGCCAAAGGCGCCGGTGGTGGTGTCTCGAACGACTCCACAGCAACAGAGACGCGTCAGGACCCCCTTCGGGACCGGCAACCCTTCAAGAGCAGCCCCTAACATTGGCGTAAGTGTCTGGTATGCTTCCGTGGTTAGGCGTGCTTGGGTGCTTTCCGTTACTTATATCTGGTGCATTGGATTTTGTAGGAAGCGAGCAGCCACATCATGGAGCAGGAGGCCACCCCGAGACCAGCCTCACCGGAGGCCGGGAGGCCGCCCGATGCTTGCTTGCTTCAACGCCACAGGGAGAATTCTCCGCCAAGGGCGCTCTCGGCAAGGAGGCTTCTCCAGACAAGAGGCGTCCCCGACAGGCTGGCGCCAGCGACCCTCGGTGGTGGAGGCAGCGACCCAGGTCCCACGCTGGTAACCTTCTTGCCTTGATGGTTTTCTTGGGTTACGCTCTTAGTTTCTCTCTTTGAATATCTGTTTTGATTGCGCTTCCTCCTTGACCATCGAATCCATCATCCGGAACCGATGAAGCGAGGCTCTTTGGTGAGGAAGGCGGCCGTGGCAGATGTCGCGCCGCCAACCTCAGAGGAGGAGGAAGGCTGGTGCCGACAAGCCACGCCGTGAGGCGCGGGCAGCCAGTGCAGAGGCTGGGGAGGAAGCCAGCGATCGCCTTGGCCGGGAGGCGCCCGAGGCGCCGAGCTGCGCCGGCCGCCGATCCCCCGCTACGATGCCGCACCGGGCTCGAGGCCCACCCAGCGCCTACAGCGGTGAGGGTGTCTTCATCAAGCTCGGGCATCAAGCTCGGCGCCCGGCCGAAGGAGACCTTCGATGCGAGCTGCTTGCCTCCGCCGGTATCGCTGGTTGATGCCCGAACAGCGGCGATGGTGAATCGAGGAGGAGCAGCTGCTAAGGGAGGTTCTTTGTCTACTCTGGCAGACAAATGGCTGAGTCGAGGCGCTCGTCGCGGCGGGAGCTGACTTGGAAAGCGGAAGAGCTCCAGCGCCAACAAAGACTCTCGGGACATAGCGAGGCTGGGGAGCAGCTTCTGAGGCGCTAACTTTATCTTGGAGAAGGCAAGGTTGAGGAGCAGCGAGAGGCTTCGGTGAAGCTCTCCGCTAGAGAAGGTGAGCTAAGCGCGGAAGATCAACCTCGGCAGCTTTGAGAAGACCTCGCCAGCGGTAAAAAGCGATCGGCGGGCAGCCGGGAGGCAAAAGGATCTTGCCGCGGCTGCGAGCCAAAGGAGAACGGAGGCGGTGGTTCGGCTGGAGTCCACCCTCGAAGAAGTGCCGAGGTCACGGGTTGAAGCCTTGGCGTGAGGCGCTTATACCCTCGGCTGCTGGGAGTCGTTTGGCTGAAAAAGATCAAGGAGATCGGCGCCGCCAAGAGCGTCAAAGGCGGATCTGGAGCTGAAATTGACCACTGGCGGAGGCGTTGAGCGGCGTCGGGGAAGGCGAACCTCTTGGAAAATCAAGGCCACAGGAGTTCTTTGTCGAATCTTGACCGCCCGGAATAATCTTCGAGGAGAGCATAATGCATTGGATAGAAGGTCTGCGTGGACACCGCCGACATCCATAATGAGCTGATAGAGTTGGGGATGACAGATCTTGGATATTCCACGCAGCGAGAACCTCCAACCCAGCGTCAAGCTCAGCCTATTCTTCAAAGGCGTGTTGGCGGGTATCCGGCGGCTCGGGATGAGGTTGAAGCGGTTGGCGGAGAATCACGCATGAAAATGCGTCTTGATGTCGACCTCCAAGGCCCTCAAGTCCCTGCCTCCATCCGCCCGGCGTTGAGGCGCTCAAGACCCTTCGCGCACCCATTGTGGGCAGGGTGGCGGAGTTAAGAACTCGAGGCGACCGTGTGGACTAGCCGCCAAGCCTATCTTTCTCTTGTCGTTGTAGATCATGTTTAGGCGAAAAATCTATTAGATCTGCGACAGGTTATTATGTAATATACACTATCTTAGGCAATCGAATGCATTTATTTCCTTTACTCGATTTCTTCCCTTGTATGTTTTACCCTCGCTCTCGAAACTTGCGGTCGAGCACCCCCCCTTGGCGCCGTCGGAACTTGCAACTTCTTTGGCGGGGTGCCCGACAAGCAACCTCGTCGCGGACTAATCGCAGCTCACTTAAGTTGTTGGCGGACTCGAAACAAAGAAAGTAAGAGCGCGACCAGTCACGATTGGTTCCTCAGCGCACGGTTTTCCATACAAAAGTACTATCGTTCGAGGAAGATAACGAAAATTTAAAACTGGTCGCTTAAACTTAGCAACAAGCACTACATTTGTCCATTTTCGGCAAGGTGACAATCCTCGGCGACTCTTGCCATTACACCATTCTTTCCTCCTTTCCCCGGTTAACTTGTGGGTGGAGGAACCTTCTCCTTGTTTGAGAAGAAAGAAAAAAAAGTTATGGAGCCCAAAAGCTCATTATAAACTTACCGGTGCGGGTGCTGCATGATGTTAGTAAACACATGCATATTATTATGAAGGCATGTATTAACAAAATATGCGCAAACCATAAACTACTAATGCTGCAGTGCGCCGACTTTGTACAAAGGATTACATGCAACAGCGGCAAGACTTGTACAAAGGGTGGATTCTTGAGCAGGTTCCGGCAACACTCATGGTAAAACTTGCGAAGATGCTCTCGTTCCAGGAATTGCTCTCACGGAAAGCTTCGGTCTCAAAGCGACGCGCCGGGCCTAGTGACTCGTTTTACCGATAAGGGCCCTCCCCGGCGTCAACATTTGGAATTCTTGGCGGATTGAGCGGCGAAGAACAAGGTCGCCTTCCTCAAAGCCATTAACTGCGGCTATGGTAGCGATGCAAAGCTTCTGTAACGAGCTTGGCAATGACAGCGAAGACAATCTTCCTTGAGGAGCGGCGTCATCTTGTCGCTCTTGCTCTAACTCACATAGCGAGCACTCGAGGTGACCATATCTGAGTTCCGTGGGGAGAACTGCCTGCTGCTCGTAGACTAGAGCAAAGAGTTATGGCGGTGGCTCAATTTGGCGTCGTCTGATCGACCAAAGAACCCTTGGCACTCGATCAGTTCCTTCGCACACTGCAGCTTCGAGATTCTGGTCTTGAGTCCCGCAGCACTTCAGCGTTTGCTCTCTACGCTTGACCGTTGCTTCTCGGATGAACAAGCAGCATCTTAGCGCCAAGATCTTGGGCGTCTTGCATGAAGGTGCGACTTCGTGAAGCGTGTGCTGGTTAGCCGGTGATGATCCGGTTAGGAATCCCAAAGCGCAAACAATTGACTGAAAAGAACTTGGCGGTGATTGTCACCTTCCTCCTGGTTCCACTTCTGGCCACTTTGTGAACTTGTCGATTACGGCGTACAAGTATTCAAAGCCCCGACAGCTTCGGGGAAGGGGCCGAGATGTCGAGCCCGAACGAGAAGAGGCGGATAAAGGATTGTCTGGAGAGCTTGAGCTGGCTGGTGTATCTGTCTTGAATGGGCGGCACGCCGCGCACTTTACTTATGCGATTGCAATGGAGGCTTCGGCGAAGAAACCTTCTTGGAAAGCTTTGCGGCAAGTGCTCTTCGCGTAATGTGGTGACCACATATGCCTCCGTGTATCTCCGCCAACAACTTACATCCATCTTCAGCAAATACACTTCAATTTCACTCCGTTGAGTCTTCACATGCAGGATGTTGTCAACAAACTGGTACATACTTATTGCGAGGCTACTTTTCCGCTTCTTCTTGCTCTTGAAGTTCTCTGTGCTGAAGGAAATGGGCGATCTGCTGTGCCCATGTTGGAGCGTGGCTCGACAACAAGACTAAAGGCTCGTCTATCACTGCGGGACCATCAGCTTCTCGGCAAGGACCTGCGGGTCCGCCGGAGCTCGATGATCCCGCCAAGCTTCGGAGCTAAGCTTGTGGGGCGTTGATTCAACGATACAAACTGCATGGTTTGTCGGAGAACACTCCTCGGTGATATTCGTTGGTTTTGGGGACCTTCTTGGCGGCCGGAGCTCTGCCGGAAAGTAGTCGCCGGAAACCAATTTTCTCTTCTTGCTCTGTCCTGTTGATGGTGTCACGGTCGGTGAGTCAGCTTGAGCACAAAATCCTAGTTCCACGAGTAACAAGTGCAGCACATTTGGAGAGGCCATCGGCTATATCATTACATGCTCTTGGAGCGTGTTCCATTTGCAGGCCTTCAAAGTGCTCTTCCAGCTTCCTCACTTCATCGACGTGCGCTTCCATCAGCGGACTCGGTAATCTTTATTTACTTGGCGAGCGACAAGTTGTGAGTCTCCCGACAATGAGCTTCTTAACCCCAAGGTCCACCGCAATCACGAGACCGGCAAGCAAGCCTTCATACTCTGTAGTATTATTTGTTGCTTGTTCCTTGGGAAAGTGCATCTGGACTATGTACTTGAGGTGCTCTTGATTGGGTGCGATAAGCGACTGCGCCCGACACGGCCTTTACAGCGGCACCATCAAAGTACATCGACCACTCTTTATTTGCCTCTTTGGCGGGGATGCTGCGTCTCGGAATCTCTTCATCCTGCGTTGGCGTCCACTCCGCTATGAATTCTGCCAATGCTCTACGCTGGATAGTTGAAGTGCTGAACTTGAGACCAAAGCTTGATTCCAGCGCCCTCAACAATCCTGCCTGTTGCTTACGGATTTGCAATATCCTCTTCAGCGAAGCAGTGACAAGCTGTTATCTCATGTGCTTGGAAGTAATGGCGCCAACTTTCTCGAGGCCATGAGGAGGCGGCAGCACGCACGGAGTACCTCGATCTAGCCCCCGCAAAGGGCGACAAAGTGGTAGGCGTTGCACCATCTTCTTCCGTATCTTGCCATAACCCTGCGCTTATCCGTCCTTATCGGGACGGAGCTTGGCAATGAAGCATCTTGCTTGTCGCTGGAGTGCGCCTGCCTCGGTTGCCGGCTCATCATCTGCCTCCCTCTCCGCTACTAACACTAACCACTTGATTGGTAGCTGCTATATACTGCAGCAACTTCTCTTGGCTTAGGTGCGACAAGTATTGGGCGGAGACGGTATCTCTTCAAGTCATGCAGCGCAGCCTCCGGCGAGTCCATTTCATTGGACCTGCCTTTTCAAAATCTTGAAAAGAGGCGAGGCGCGTTCAACAGATTTAGAGATGAACTGCTTGAGCAGCCGCATAACCGGCAAGCCTTGACATCCTTGGCGCTTTGGTGCTTTGATCCGCTCAATGGCCTTGATCTTGTCGGGATTGGCTTCAATTCCCGCTGAGATACAAAGAAGCGAGAAGCTTGCGGAAGGGACTCAAACACGCACTTCTCGGGGTTGAGCTTGATGTTGATCTTGCGAGGTTTGCAAGCGTCTCATCAAATCTGAACGCGAGTCGCTCGTCCTTGCTCTTGACCACTATATCATCAATGTGAAGCTACATTTACGTGTATCGAGGTCAAAAGCATCATGGACTACCCTTGCAAAGGTTGAACCAGCATTCTTCAAACCGAAAGGCATCCGTATAAGCGATGCGTGCCACATGGTGTGATGAATGCGGTTTTCTCTCCTCTTCTGCCATGAAGATCGATGATATCTGAATATGCATCAAAAGAAAGCGGATCGCATCCAGCGTGGAGTCAACAATCTGGTCGTCTGCGGCAAGGAAATGGGTCCTTGCTTTATTATTTTGTTAATTGAAGTCAATACAAAGTCTCCATTTCCCATTAGCCTTGCCTTTCACTACAGTTGGCCAACCCGTGGGGTGGAGGACTCCTCGACAAGCCACTGCTTCCAATTTCTTGATTTCTTACGCTATGAACTCTTGGCGCTCCTTGCCTTCCTAACTTTTGTTTGGCCAGACGCGTGTGAGGAAGACAGCTAGGTGCTCAATTACTTTCACAGGAGCGGGGATGTCGAGATGGTTGCCATGCAAACACATCGACGACATGGCCGAGGAAAACAGCGACTCGCTTTCCTATTGGGATCAAGTCCTCCTTGGCGGGCACCTTCTTGGTCTTTGGCGGAGCTGCCATCGTCTTGTTGCACTTGCGGTGGAGCTCGATGGTGCGTCCTCGGCGGTGGCGCAGCACTCAAGAAGGTTCGCTTGCGGAGTGGGCAGCGAGCTCTTACGGCCCTTGGTGCGGTGGTTTCTGATCTGTTTGTTGGAGCTGCCGGGGCAGCCGGCGGCCGCCACTGACTGGCGTCGTGGCGTAATCTCCTGCGAACCGGCCTTAGCAGTTGGCGACACCATCGCGGGCTGCTCGCAACTAGTACTTGGTTTTCTTCCTCCTGTTGTTCCGCCGCGGCTATTCCTTGGAAGCGTCCTTCAATGTCGATTCTGCTCCACATTCTCTCAGAGTCTTCTTCCTTCTTCAGCAGCGTGCACCCGGCCAGGTCGTATAGCTTCGGCGGCGTCTTTCACTTTGCATCGCCATATCCTCCCTCATCCTGCGATTTCGTACATTACGATGGAGCCTTTCCTTCGGCGGGCGTCACGAGATGTTGTAGTGCACTCGGCTGAATCTGGATGAATTTGCGAGACTCTCCCTCCCAGGGCAGCGGGTGGAGATCACTCTCTCAGCCGCCAGAGGCTTGTGGCGCGTGAAGCGCCAACAAGCTGGTGGCACAAATCAAGAAGAAATAGAGCCATCCGGCAAGTGCATGAGCCAAGATCGGCGTTTGGCTTGAGCACCAAGGGAAATGGTTGGCGAGGATCTTGTCGTCTTGTCCCCGCGGCTTGCACGCGATGGTGTAGATCTTTGAGGAACTCCGATGGGTGTGCGTGCGTACTTCTCCGGCACGTCTGGTTTGAAGTTTTCTTGTCGGACCCACGGACGCGCTCACGAGTGAACTCGGGGCAACCCACGCGTCGGCAATCGCTGGTTCCCCGGCGTGCATATCGGCAGTGGGCGGCGCGTTGGTCGGATTGGCGCTTCTCTTGGCGCTTCGATCGGTTTGAGCATCCTCTTCTTGCCGTTCCCAAAGAACTTGGCGCTGGTCGCGGCGGCTCGCGGATCTGATGGCGATGTGGAGTCGGCGTCGAGGTGGATCCAGTGGCGATCTTAACCTTCGGGAAGGGGAGTGTACGGTAGAGTGCACCCCGCAGTCGTCGCCATCTCCTTGCGCCTTGCCGCCTCGCAGCTTGCGGGCGCTTAGTTGCCAGCGGGGCGTCGCCGTTAAGCGAAGCGATGAACTTTGGGTGTGGCCTCCACTGTCGACCTTATCGGCCGTGAAGGTAGTCTAGTAATGGCGGGCTCTCGCCAAGGCTTCGCTGGTGTGGTTGGCGGCAAGGCGTCTGGGCGAGACGGGATATGCTGGACTCTAACCAAGTTAGGAGGAGCAGCATCCGCCCTGAGGACCGTACCACTGTGCCCAGGCATCTTTGAGGTGCATGCGGGTCTCGAACCTCGGGATCCTCCGGCAGCCTTGATCAATGGCGTATGGCGCGCCGGTATCATGGCGTATCATCGCGCCTCTGTGAGGGCGGTGCAGGTGAGCGCCGCGCGCCCGCGTTGTCCTTGGACTGGCGGCATCGTGGGCTCCCTCGATTCGCCGGTCCCTCGCGGCGTTTCCCCACCACGGCGGCTCCGGTGGTGGTGGGTTAACAGGCGACGCTGCTGCCGAATGCTTCTTCTTGGCGCCATGTCGGCGAGCGTCGATGGAGTTACTCGTGCATTGCCGAACAGTTCACGCAGCCTCGGCGCCCTACGCGCCAAAGATGTCGGGGAAGCGTCGTGCCCCGAGCACCCTCAAGACCTGGGTCCTTTGTGGTTCGGAGGCGGAGATGCAAGCGGATCGGCGTCGCGCGAGAGTTTACCCGGGCTCTCGGGAGATAATACTCCTCTGCTTTGCTGTGGATTCTCTTCTCTTCTTGCTGAGGGCAATGCGGGCTACAAAACCTAGAATGTGATGAACTAAGCTGGAGCTGGACGAAACCAGCCGAACCTCGTCGTTGCCCTCGGGCCTCCTTTTATAGGCACAAGGGGTTACCACATTTGGCAAGTAGAAGAAGGGTAAGGCGGTAAAACTTAGGTAGGTACACGCTTTATGCGATGTCTGATAACCTATACCTAACTCTGACAAGGGACAAAGTCATCAATGCCCGTCGCGGTTGCCCAACAGTGTAAGGGACGTTAAGTGCGCCTCCGTCCGCCACGATGGTAGCTTATCATGCGTCTGTCGCTACTCCCCGGCTGCACAGCCGTCGACAGTGCTTGGAGAGCCCGTGGTGACACGTTGGCGGAGTGAGCTGGGCGGAGAGAAGAGGTCGCCCGCCCGGCAGTGCCTTGCAGCGGCGGGAACCTTGTCGGCAGGGATTCAGCGCCCGATAAGCCTTCCGGCAAGCTCCTCTTGCGGGGCCTTGTTCCTCGCTGCGCCCTGGTGGCCTTCCCGGCAAGCTCCTCTTGCGGGGTCTTAACTGCCGTTCTTGAATGGCTCCAAGGAGCGGCCGAGGATCTTGGTGGCCATCAAGCCAGCCACCTGCCGGCGGGCGCTGTCGCATGAGTTGCATGGGTACTGGGTACCCTACTCTAGTACACCAACGATGGGTTTATGATCAAGTTTATCTATGAATAATATTTGAATCTTCTCGAATTCTTTTATGTATGATTGAGTTATCTTTGCAAGTCTCTTGAATTATCAGTTTGGTTTGGCCTACTAGATTGATCTTTCTTGCCATGGGAGAAGTGCTTAGCTTTGGGTTCAATCTTGCGGTGTCCTTACCCGATGAGAAAGGGTTGCAAGGCACGTATTTTATTGTTGCCATCGAGGATAACAAGATGGGGTTCATATCATATTGCATGAGTGTAGCGACCCGACCGAAAATGGTCAGAGTCTCTATTATTGGTACCATCCCAAGATCATCTTTTACAGTACATTGATGAAAAGATTTAAAGTTCAATCACACCTGAATTTATTACGATTCTCATGTCGAGTCTTTATTACAATCGAATAAACTCGGCGAAGGATAACTCATGAAATAAACTAAATAAAGCTGCGGAGCGTAGACAAATAAGCGAGTCCATCAGACTCCATAGGGCATACATAGCGTGGATCGTAGCCTCACTCGATCGGAAAACTCCTGCGCAACATAAGACATTGCAGCCGTGTAGGTCAGCATTTTGAATATGCCGGCAAGTCAAAGAGAACAACATTAATATTACTAACACTATATACAATTTGGCTGTGGGGCTCTAAGTTTCATTGTTTTGCGAAAAACCCGGTTTTCCCTACAACAAGAACTTGTTTGCAAATACTACAAAATGTTGGTAGTTATTGAGATGGTTCCGCCAACCAATGTCTCATTCCCAATTATTAAAATAACCCCTCAATTAATTTATTAATTTTGGTGTTGAGATTTCGAAATACTCCAAGTTCGAGGCTCAAATTGTCGTAACGGGGACACGGCTAGCGATTAGATCTTCACTCTGCTGGAGGTTTGCACTTTACCAGCAGAATCGTTCCCTCCTTTAAGTCTTAGCACTTCACGGTGTTTGAAGGCGGAACCGAGCAACAGGGTCTTCAGAAGAGTTCCTACAGGCCTTGCAGTACCCATCAATCCTACGGTTCTTCTACATCTCGTAGCACCGTCGTGGAAGAGCCCATAATGGCTGCGCTGCAGTAAGCTTCGGTCAATGGGGTATCCATCCATCTCTTAGTGGCTGGGTGAAGCTTTCCATAAGATGTCATGGCTCTTCTCCATGCATCGACCAGCCGCTGGTTTCTCCGAGTGCCGTCAGAATCCTCCACCCGATGGTGAATTTGAAGTCCATCTTGAGCTTGAAGTCATGGGGTTGTCATCTTCTTGACCCTCACATCTCCCTTATGAATCACTCAACCAACCCGTCTGAGCATAGCAAAAATAAACTACTTCGTCGGGCCATGGTAACAAGAAATTGGTTTCATCCTACCTCATGATACTACTCAAGAACATAACTTAAATTCTCCTACTGCATGGTGGGGGAGTTATAATTCTAATGCATTAAAATGATAGGTATTATAAAAAAAAACATGATCAAATGACTTGCTGGCTGGCGGTCTTGAAGGTTAGGGACTTCGTGATAGCAGCCGCACTCGGAAATTCTACGAAGCAAACAACAATCGTATAAGCATAAAAACATACAATCACTTAACATAACAGCATGCTAACATAAAACACACAAACAATCGAACCAAACCAAAAGCTTCGAAGAAATCCAAGCCATCAACTAACAAGAAAATAAAATAAACTTTTATTTTTCTGTAAATAAAAGTTCATGTTCTAAAGCTAGAAACTAATCTAAAATAAACTATAACATAGGTGAAATAAAATTATTTACCAAAGAAAACAATAGGAAAACAGTAGCTAGTTAAATAAACAAGAAACACATGATTTTGACTAAAACTATTTTTTATTAAATTTAAAATACCCAAATAAATTCCTATTGCTGGCAAAGTCAAAAGCAGTGACAAAAGAATCACTAAAATAAAATAATCCTAACTCATTTTATAGCAGAAATACTAATCTGTCTAAAACTAAAATAAAACAATTTGTAATAATTTAAACATGGGCAAACATATTTTCTACAGAAACTACAACAAATTTGCAAACTAACAAAAAAGAATCAACTAAAAATATTAAGTAACCTAAAAGATATGGATTTTACAAAACTGGAACTATTCTGTAAAAAAACAGAAACGAAAATATAATTAAAAGGAAAAACTAGCGCTACAGGGCCTATCTAGCAGCTCAGGAATTTATAACTAACATGCCCGGCGGTTTACAGAAAACAAACCGATCGGGCGGTCTAACTAAACCAAAATAAGCCGTAACTAAACCCAGACTTTTAAAATAAAACCTACCCCTTCGTAGATCTAATCTAGGCCCTAGGTTCTAGATCGAGCGGTGGTGGGGTTCCGGACTTACAGCGGTGGCGCCTTGACGTGACTCGGCCGACGGCAGTGGCTCCGGTGGTCGGGAAAACCAGCGGAGCGTCCGGCGAGTGCCGAGCGAGGCGAGGTGAGGTGGGTTGTTGGGCTCGGGGTCAGACCAGCGAGCAAGAGGCGTGATAGCGGCGTCGGGTTCGGCGAGAATCAGGCGAGTGGAGGTTAGGCGAAGGTGGGAGGCAGGTCGGTGGGGTATTATAGGGCAGGTCGACTTGGAGGAGGCCGAATCGGGAGAATCGCGATCTCGGGATTCGGCGGCAGCGTTTATGGTGAGGAAAAAAGGGAGGCGTCGTGAGAGAGGTTTGAGGTCGGGCGTAGGAAGGGATCGAGCCGGGCTCGGGTAGGCAGCTGACTGGCTGGGCAGTTAGCCTGCGTGAATTGGGCTGCCTCTTGTTTGGCAGTTAGCTGAGCTGGCGCTGGGGTTTTCTTTTCCTTTTTTGAATTAGGGAGAGGAGGAATATACAAAAAAATATATTTTATATAGGACATATATATATCAAAATTATCGGAAATTTATCCTATAATTTGAACATTTTCGAGGGGCAAAACTCAAACTAAAAAAACATTTTCTAGAAATCCCAAATAAAATCAAATTTGAATTCAATCTTTTGGCAAAACTTTTCTTGACATTTTTGGAGTGTCATGTTTACTCCTCTCATATTTTTTCTCAAGTATTTATCGGGGCATTGTTTTGAAGTAAATTCAAGCGCCAATTTGAATTCAAATTCCAACAAACTCAAAAGCCTCTGAAATAATTCAAATGTCACTCAATTCAAACAGTAATGCATAGATGCTAGCTATAGTTGTAAAACATTGAAATGGGAAATTTGGGATGTTACAAACCTACCTTAAGATGAATCTCGCCCTCGAGATTCGGGTTATTAACAAATAGATGCGGGTGGTCTCGGCGGAGGTCTTCTTCTCGCTCGGTGGCTTCCTCCTCGGAATGATGACTCCTGACACCTTGCAAAACTTGATGATCTTCTTTGCGGGTGACTCGTTCGCAGTCTCGAGAATCGGACGGGTTTCTCCTCATAAGTCAGATCCTTTGCATCGAGCTGTATGGCCTCTAGGGAGCCTTTGTGTCTCTCAACGGAATATCGGCCATGTAGGCATGGCATTTCTTCAGGTGAGAAACATGGAAGACATCATGAACTCCGGACAATCCTTTCGGCAATTCAACTTGTAAGCAACTTCTCCCGACGTTCGAAGTTTTGTGGGGCCAATGAACAGGGTGCTAACTTTCCTTTAACACGAACCTCTTGATTCCCGAAGTGAGACACACGAATATGCCCGGTCTCCCCGTAAGTTACTTCCTTCGTTCTTGTCGGCATAACTCTTACGCCTCATTGAGCTACCTTGAGTCTATCTCGAATCAGCTTGACTTTCTCTTGAATTTCTGATAAGATCGGGACCGAAAAGTTTCGGTCTCAACACCATCCCACAATGGTGTTTGCACCTCCTTCCGTTATAGAGCTTGAAGGGGCCATCTTGGGCCGATGCGATACTTTGTTATCACGAGAACTCCAGCGTATGGTAATTATCATCCAGCTAGACCCATAGTCTAGCGCACAAGCTCTCAACATGTCCTCCGGGATCGGGTTGACTCTCTCGGTCATCCATACATCTGCGGATGAAAGGCTGTCTTGAACTCCAACCTCGTACCCAAAGTTTCATGCAACTGATTCCCAAACTTTGAGGTAAATTGTGTTCCTCTATCGACCACGATACTCCTCGGAACTCCATGCAGACATACGATCCTGGTCATGTATATGTTGGCTAACTTAAGCGCTGGTATAGGTAGTCTTCCGCAGAATGAAATGAGCTACCTTGGTCAATCGATCAGAGCTTATCATGGGCTAAAGTTAGGACACCCTATGAGGTTTGAACTTTCGAAAGCCGTGCCGCGGTTATGTGGCAGATGGGAATTTATTAATGTCAGGTTGTAGAAAACCGAAGTTGATCTTAATTAAAATACACCAAGCGTGTGCGTGTGGTGAGTGTCTCTTTTAAGAGGTTGATCGGAAGGAGAACACAGTTTCTGATTATGCGGCGTAAGTAGGAGTTCGGGATCACTTTTTGATCATAGTTGTTCGGCCGGAGTGCTTTGCCTTCTCTTCCGCTCTCTTTTGCGTATATTAGCCACCATATATGCCCGATTAAGCTTGCTTTGCAGCTCCACCTCACTACCTGTCCTACCTGCTAGCTTAAATAGTCTTGATCTCATGGGTGTGAGATTCTTTGAGTCCCGTGACTCACAGATGCTTCAAAACCAGTTTGCGGGGGTCGATGAAACCATGCGGGTGATGCACAGAGCTCAAGGAGGAGCTCGATGGAGTTCTTGTTCTTTGTGTTGTTTCATTTCAGTTGATCAGTAGTGGAGCCCAGTTGGAGGCGATCGAGGATCTGTGTAGCATGGGGTAGTCTTCTTTTATTTTGGTTCCGTAGTGGGACCTTGATTGTATCTGTGATGATGTAATGTCTTACTCATGTATTGTGTGAAGTGGCGATTGTAAGCCAACTATATATTTTACTTATGTATTACATGGGTTGTGTGAAGATTACCTCACTTGCGACATTGCTTTCAATGCGGTTATGCCTCTAAGTCGTTAGCCCGACACGTGGGAGATATAACGCCGTCGAGTAATTCACCTCTCCCTTGCTCCTTTATGTCTGGAGACAGGGGCACCCTAAACACTACAAGTTGATCCTTGAGATCGTTCCATGGCAGTGTGCGGTGCCCCCCTCACCATATTCCACCTCGATCAATTGTAGCAGTGCTTAGAAGCGAAGCCTACCAGGTGATAAAACATCAAGATCGTCCTGCCCGTCGTGGCGGAACTCTCTCTCCACGACTTTGCTGGATCGGTCAGGGGCGTCAAGCAAGCTGAATGTGCCAGAACTTCGGAGGTGCGGAATGCTTCGTGGCGGGGATCGGTTGGATCGCGAGGAGAGCGTCTGACTACTTCCTCTACGTTGTGATCGCTTCAACCCGGTCTCACGGTCGTAGAACAACACTCTCCCCTCTCGTTGCTATGCATCACCATGATCTTAGCGTGTGCGTGGGAAATTTTTGAAATTACTCGTTACCCAGCATTGGCATCGAGCCTGGGTTTTTATGGTTTGATGTTTTGCCGCGAGTAGAACACTAAGTGAGTTGTGGGCGATACAAGTCATCGCCTGCTGACATGTCATACTTTGGTTCAATGGTATTGTGAGATGAAGCGGCCGGACCGACATTACTGGCGTGCAGCTTGGCGAGACTGGTTTCACCGTTCTACGAGCACTTTCGTGCTTAAGGTGGCTGGCGGGTGTCTGTCTCTCTCACTTTAGTTGAGCCAGAGTGTAGCTCGCCCGGTCCTTGAAGGTTAAAAGCAGTCTATTTGTGAAATGTCGTTGTGGTTTTGATCGTGGGTGAGATTGGTTCTTGCTTAAGCCGTAGCAGCCACGTAAAATTGCAACAACAAAGTAGAGGGCGTCTAACTTGTTTTTAGGGCATGTTGTGATGTGATATGGTCAAGACATGATGCTATATTTTATTGTATGAGATAATCATGTTTTGTAACGAAGTTATCGACAACTGGCTGGAGCCATATGGTTATTAAGCTTTATTGTATGAAATGCAAGCATACTGTAATTGCTTTACTTTATCACTAAGCGGTAGCGATAATCGTAGAAGCAATAGATGGCGTAGCGACAACGATGCTACGATGGAGATCAAGGTGTCGGCGGCGGTGATGATGGTGATCACGGCGGTGCTTGAGATGGAGATCACAAGCACAAGATGATGATGGCCATATCATATCACTTATATTGATTGCATGTGATGTTTATCTTTTATGCATCTTATTTTGCTTTGATTAGCGGTAGCATTTTAAGATGATCTCTCACTAAAATTATCAAGTAGTGTTCTCCTGGTAGTATGCACAGTTGCCAAAGTTAAATCGTGCGAGACACCGCGTGATGATCGGGTGTGATAAGCTCTCGTCCATCTACAGCGGGTGCAAGCCAGTTTTGCACCTGCAGAATACTCAGGTTATACTTGCGAGCCTAGCATATGCAGATATGGCCTCGGAACAGCGGAGACCGAAAGGTCGGCGTGAATCATATAGTAGATATGATCAACATAAGATATTCACCATTGAAAACTACTCCATCTCACGTGATGATGGGTTATGGTTTAGTTGATTTGGATCACGTGATCACTTAGATGACTAGAGATGTACGTCTAAGTGGGAGTTCTTAAATAATATGATTAATTGAACTTAAATTTATCATGAACTTAGTACTGATAGTATCTTGCTTGTCTATATACATTAATAGATAGATGGCTCGTCTTTGTTGTTAGTTGAATTTTAATGCGTTCCTTGAGAAAGCAAAGTTGAAGATGATGGTAGCAATTACGGACTGGGTCCGTAACACGAGATTATCCTCATTGCTGCCTGGAAAGGATTCGTCTGGATGCACGCTGAGTGCGAGACTCTTCTTGATGCTGGCGGCGGCGTTAGAGCGTCGTGCGGCAAAGCTGATGACTACTCTATAGTTGATGTGCCGTGCTTTCGGCTTAGAACCGGGTCTTCAGCGGCGTTTTGAGCGTCATGGAGCATATGAGATGTTCGAGTTGAAGTTGATATTTCAACAGAATGCCGGATTGAGAGATATGAAGTCTCCAATAAGTTCTATAGCTGCAAGATGGAGGAGAATGGATACATCGGTGAGCACATACTCAGAATGTGCAGGTATTACAATCACTTGACTCAAGCTGGGAGTTGATCTTCGGATGATTGTGTCATGTGACGAATTCTTCAATCACTGCCACCAAGCTACAAAGGCTTCATGATGAACTATAATATGCAAGGGTTAGTAAAGACTATGCACGAGCTCTTACGCAATGCTAAAAGCTGCGGAGTAGAAATCAGAAGGAGCATCAAGTGTTGATGGTCAATAAGACCACTAGTTTCAAGAAGAAAGGCAAAGGGAAGAAGAAGGGAACTTCAAGAAGAACAGCAAACAAGTTGCTGCTCAAGAGAAGAAACCCAAGTCTGGACCTAAACCTGAAACTGAGTGCTTCTCTTGCAAGCAGGTAGTCCTTTGAGCGGAACTGCCCCAAGTATTTGGCGGATAAGAAGGATGGCAAGGTGAACAAAGGTATATGTGATATACATGTTATTGATGTGTACCTTACGAGCTACATGATACTTTTGGGTATTTAATCTTGGTTACATTGCTAATATTTGCAACTTCGAAAGCAGGGGACTACGGATTAGCGAACAACGGCAAGGGCGAGAGTGGCGATCTGGCGTGGGAAATGGTTCCAAAGTCGATGTGATCATGATCGACGCTACCTCTACATCTACCTTCCGGGATTAGTTTTAGACCTAAATAATTGTTATTTGGTGCAGCGTTGAGCATGAACATTATATCTGGATCTTGTTTGATCTTGAGGCGGTTATTCATTAAATCAGAGAATAATGGTTGTTCTATTTATATGAATAATATCTTTTATGGTCATGCACCCTTGAAGAGTGGTCTATTTTAATGAATCTCGATAGTAGTGATACACATATTCATAATGTTGAAACCAAAAGATCAGAGTTGATAATGATAGTGCAACTTATTTGTACTTGCTTGCCGTTTAGGTCATATCGGTATAAAGCGCATGAAGAAACTCCATCTTGATGGACTTTTGGAGTCATTGATTATGAATCACTTGGCACTTGCGAACCGTGCCTCATGGGCAAGATGACTAAAACCCGTTCTCGGTACTATGGAGAGACAACAGATTTGTTGGAAATCATACATACAGGATGTATGTGGTCAATGAATGTTGAGGCTCGTGGCGGATATCGTTATTTTCTCACCTTCACAGATGATTTAAGCAGATATGGGTATATCTACTTAATGAAACATAAATCTGAAACATTTGAAAAGTTCAAAGAATTTCAGAGTGAAGTTGAAAATCATCATAATAAGAAAATAAAGTTTCTACGATCGATCGTGGGCGAATATTTGAGTTCTGAGTTTGGTCTACATTTGAAACAATGCGGAATAGTTTGCAACTCCATACCGGAACACCACAGCGCAATGGTGTGTCGAGCGTCGTGTCGCACTTTACTAGATATGGTGCGATCTATGATGTCTCTTACAGATTTGCGCTATCGTTTTGGGGTTATGCTCTTGAGGCGGCCGCATTCACCTGAATAGAACACCGTCAAAATCCGTTGAGGCGACACCTTATGAACTATGGTTTAGCAAGAAACCAAAGTTGTCGTTTCTTAAAGTTTGGGGATCGATGCTTATGTGAAAAAGCTTCAACTTTGATAAGCTCGAACCTAAATCGAATGTGTCTTCATAGGATACCCAAAGGAGGCAGTTGGGTACACCTTCTATCACAGATCCGAAGGCAAGACATTTGTTGCTAAGAATGGATCCTTTCTAGAAGGAGTTTCTCTCGAAAAGAAGTGAGTGGGAGGAAAGTAGAACTTGATGAGGTAATTGTACCTTCTCCCTTATTTGAAAGTAGTTTATCACGAAACTAGTTTCTACGACATCTACACCAAATAGTGAGGAAGTTGATGATGTTGATCATGAAACTTCAGATCAAGTTACTCTGAGAACCTCGTAGATCAGCGAATAAGATCCGCACGGTGATGCGGTAATCCTGTTACGGAAGTCATGCTACTAGATCATGATGAACCTCGAACTATGAAGAAGCGATGGTGAGCCAGATTCCATAAAATGGCTTGAGGCCATGAAATCTGAGATGGGATCCATGTATGAAAACAAAGTGTGGACTTTGGTTGACTTGCAGAATTGACAAGCAATAGAAAACAAGTGGATCTTCAAGAAGAAGGCGGCGTGGCGGTAATATTACTGTCTACAAAGCTCGACTTATGCATAGGGTTTTCGACAAGTTCAAGGGATTGACTACGATGAGACCTTCTCACCCGTAGCGATGCTTAAGTCTGTCGAATCATGTTAGCGATTGCGCATTTATGATTATGAAATTTGGCAAATGGATGTAAAACTGCATTCTGAATGGATTTACGGAAGAAGAGTTGTATATGATGCAACAGAAGGTTTTATCGATCCAAGGGCTAACAAAGTGTGCAAGCTCCAGCGATCCATTTATGGACTGGTGCAAGCATCTCGGAGTTGGAATAAGCAGCTTTGATAATGTGATCAAAGCATTTGGGTTTATCTGAGACTTTTGGAGAAGCTGTATTTACAAGAAAGTGAGTGGGAGCTACTGTAGCATTTCGATATTATATGTAGATGACATATTACTAATCGGAAATGATATAGAATTCTGAATAGCATAAAGGGATACTTGAACAAGAGTTTTTCGATGAAGGACCTCGGTGAAGCTGCTTACATATTGGGCATCAAAATCTATAGAGATAGATCAAGGCGCTTAATTGGACTTTCACAAGCACATACCTTGACAAGATTTTGAAGAAGTTCAAAATGGATCAAGCAAAGAAAGGGTTCTTGCTGTGTTACAAGGTGTGAAGTTGAGTAAGACTCAATGCCCGACCACCATGAGAAGATAGAGAAAATGAAAGATGTTCCTATGCCTCAGCCATAGGCTCTATCATGTATGCAATCTGTGTACCAGGACGATGTGTGCCTTGCTATAAGCTTAGCGAGGGAGGTACCAAAGTAATCGAGTGGATCCTTTGGACAGCGGTCAAGAACATCTGAAGTACACGAAAAGGACTAAGGATATGTTTCTCGTATATGGAGGTGACAAAGAGCTCATCGTAGCAGTTACGTTGATGCAAGCTTTGACACTGATCGAGACGATTCTAAATGCAAACGGATCGTATTTACACTAAGCGGAGGGCTGTCGGTTGGTGCAGTTCTAAACAAAGCGTCGTGGCGGGATCTACATGTGAAGCGGAATACATAGCAACTTGAAGGCAGCTAATGAAGGATGCGGATGAAGGGTTCATATCCGATCTAGGTGTCTTACCTAGTGCATCGGGTCCAATGAAAATCTTTTGTGACAATCTTGGAGCAATTGCTTTGGCAAAGGAATCCAGATTTCACAAGAACCAAACACATCAAGAAGCGCTTCAATTCCATCCGGGACTTAGTCGGTGGGAGACATAAGATTTGCAAGATACATACGGATCTGAATGTGAGACCCGTTGACTAAGCCTCTTCCACGAGCAAAACATGATCAGCACCAAGACTCCATGGGTGTTAGAATCATTCTTGTGTAATCTAGATTATTGACTCTAGTGCAAGTGGGAGGCTGAAGGAAATATGCCTAGAGGCAATAATAAAGTTATTATTTATTTCCTTATATCATGATAAATGTTTATTGTTCATGCTAGAAATGTATTAACGGAAACATAATACATGTGTGAATACATAGACAAGCAGTGTCACTAGTATGCCTCTACTAGACTAGCTTGTTAATCAAAGATGGTTGAGTTTCTAACCATAGACAAAGGAGTTGTCATTTGATTAACAAGGTCACATCATAGTTGAATGATCTGATTGACATGACCCATTCCATTAGCTTAGCACCCGATCGTTTAGTATGTTGCTATTGCTTTTATCCATGACTTATACATGTTCCTATAACTATGAGATTATGCAACTCCGTTTACGGAGGAACACTTTAGGTACTACCAAGCGTCTGGCGTAAGCTGGGTGATTATAAAAGTACTACAGGTGTCTCAAAGGCAGATGTTGGGTTGGCGTATTTGAGATTAGGATTTGTCACTCCGATTGTCGGAGAGGTATCTCTGAGCCCTCTCGGTAATACATCACTAAGCCTTGCAAGCATTACAACTAAAGAGTTAGCTGTGAGATGGTGTATTACGGAAGCGAGTAAAGAGACTTGCGGTGGTGAGATTGAACTAGGTATTGGATACTGGCGATCGAATCTCGGGCAAGTAACTATACCGATGACAAAGGAACAAGCGTATGTTGTTATGCGGATGACCGATAAAGATCTTCGTAGAATATGTAAAGCCAATATGGGCATCCAGGTTCCGCTATTGGTTATTGACCGGAGATGTGTCTTGGTCATGTCTACATTATTCTCGAACCGTAGGGTCCGCTAAGCAAGGTTTGATGGCGGTTATATTATGAGTTTATGTATTTTGATGTACGAAGGAGTTGAGTCCGGATGTGATCACGGACATGACGAGTCTCGAAATGATCGAGACATAAAGATTGATATATTGAATGGCTATATTCGGACACGGAAAGGTTCGGAAGTTTCGGAGGAAAGATGCGGGAGGTTACGGAACCCCGGGAAGTAATGGGCCTTATTGGGCCAAGAGGGAGAGGGCTGCACGGGGAGGTGGCGCCCCCATGAGGAGTCGGGTGGACTAGGAGGCGCCCCCTTCCCCTCTCCCTCTCTTTCCTTCCCCTTCCTTCTTCCTAGTAGGACTAGGAAGGAGTCCTACTCCCACTAGGAGGAGGACTCCCCCCTCCTGGGCGCCTCCTAGGGCGGCCGGCCCTCCCCCTTGCTCCTTTATGTCACGGGGGCAGGGGCACCCTAGAACACACAAGTTGATCCTTGAGATGGTTCCTTAGCCGTGTGCGGTGCCCCCTCCACCATATTCCACCTCGGTCAAATTGTAGCAGTGCTTAGGCGAAGCCTGCGTCGATAAAACATCAAGATCGTCCTGCACGCCCGTCGTCTTGTGGAACTCTCTCTCGGGAGCTTTCTGGATCGAGTCAGGGCGTCACCGAGCTGAGCGTGTGCCAAGAACTTCGGAGGTGCGAATGCTTGCGCCAGGATCGCTTGGATCGCGAGGAGAACGTCGACTACTTCCTCTCGTTGTGATCGCTTCGCTTGGTCTCACGAGTGCGTGAACAACACTCTCCCCTCTCGTTGCTATGCATCACCATGATCTTGCGTGTGCGTAGGAATTTTTTTGAAATTACTACGTTACCCAACACGGGTCTATCTTTTATCATATTTGCTTTCAATCTACTTTTATTTGCATCTTTACTTTTTGCATCTATATTATAAAATACCAAAAATATATTTATCTTATCATACTATCTTTATTAGATCTCACTTTTGCAAGTGGCCGTGAAGGGATTGACAACCCCTTTATTGCGTTGGTTGCGAGTTCTCAGTTTGTTTGTGTAGGTGCGTGGGACTTTTGAGGAGCCTCCTACTAGATTGATATCTTGGTTCTCAAAACTGAGGGAAATACTTACAGCTACACTTGCTGCATCACCCTCTCCTCTTGAGAAAAACCAACACAAGCTCAAGGCGTAGCCTTTCGGCCTCTCCCTTTTCTGTTTTATTTATTTATTTTTAGAGCATCTAAACATTCTATAAAATTTTGGTTTCTCCACCAATATTACCAAATGATTATTTGCAACAACTTGATCATTTTAGTTTGCATGTTTGAAAAAATATCAATTTTTGCCTTTAAACTCAATTTTGAATTTGAATTGCGATTTGGATCAAGCGGAGATTAGCTACAGTAACATGATGACATGGCACCATTAACAAGGGTTTACTGTAGCATAATTATCCGGGCATTACAATTCTCCTCCACTACAAGAAATGTCGTCCCGAGATTTAGGAGGTAGAAGGAAACAAAGCGGGGTATTCATCATGCAAGCGATCTCGCGTTCCCAAGTGGCTTCATCTTGGTGATGAGACCACTTTGGACCTTGAGAACTTGATCGCATTACGGCGTGTCTGCAGCGTTCAGCAGTCGAGAATGCGGACGGATGCTCTTTATAGGAGAGGTCTGTTGCCTCGAGCACTTCATGATCCTTTGCTCGAATTGGGTCCTTGAAGCAGCTGACGGAGTTGTGACACGTGGAACACATCGTGAACTGAGAAGGTTCGACGGAAGTTCAACTAATATGCCACTTTTCACGCCTCTCGAGAATAGTGAATGGACCAATATAGCGAGAGCTAGCACCCTTGATCCCAAAGCGATGTGCACCCTTTATTGGTGTGACTCGAAGATAAGCCTTTTAAGCTAGGTTGATAGACCATGTCTTTATGGCGATGGTCATAATTACTCTTTGACATGGTGGGCAGTCTTGAGATTCTCGCGAATGGCGCGGACTTGTTCTTGGCGTGTTGGATAATATCCGGACCGAAGAGTGGACGTTCCCCAGTTTCTGACCAGTTCAGAGGGGTTCAGCACTTTCGTCCATATAACACTTTGAAGGGAGCCATCTTCAGACTAGCTTGATAGCTATTGTTGTAGGAGAACTCAGCATACGGGAGAGATTCCTCCCATTTCTTGCCGAAGGAAATAACACAAGCTTCGAAGCATGTCTTGAGAACTTGATTAACGCGTTCAACTTGTCCCTTATTTGGGGGTGGCAGATCTTTGAAAGGCAGATGAGTTCCCATAGCTTCTTGGAAACTTGCCCGGAATCTTGAAGTGAATAAGCTGCCACAGTCTGAGTGATAACCAATGGAATACCGTGGAGTGAAACAATTACGCACATGTAGAGGTTGCGGTGACTAGCGAGTTATGGTTTCTTTGCCAGACGAGAAAGTGTGCAACTTTAGAAAACCGGTCGATGGCGACAAGAATAGCATCATTACCTTTCTGCGATTTGGGAAATCCGGTGGCGAAGTCCATTTCAACATGGTCCCATTTCCATTCAGGAATAGAGATAGGTTGCGAGTTCAGCCCGGGCTTTTGATGTTACCTTTGATACGATGACAAACATCACATTCAACAACATAGCGGGCAATATATTGCTTCATGTTTGACCACGGAATCTCGGCGAATGTCTTGGTACATCTTGGTACTACGGGATGAATAGACAATGGAGTGTCATGAGCTTCTTTCATAACTTCCCAAGTCATATCCGAGTTGTCTTGTGGAAGGAACCACTAAGCGACCTTTAAAGAACAAGGTGCCATCATCTTCAGCAGTGAAGAGCGAGGGCCTTCCTTACTGCGGTAGCACTTAATCTTCTCAACTTGAGAGTCATACTTCAAGGTATCTTGATGCTCGCGAGATCTGGTTCAACAACCAGGGTATTGAAGGAACCTTGGGGAACAAAGCGGAGGTTCATCTTGCGGAACTCCTTAAGAGGGCGGCGAGTGCACTGGAGGAACAATATGGAGGTTCACTTTACAGATTCTTCAACAAGCGAGGCTGAACTTTGAGAACCTCGAGATGGTTGCAATATGACTTAACGGCTCAAAGCATCAGCCATGACATTAGCCTTGCACGGTGTATAGGAAATACCCAAGTCAAAATCTGCTACCATCTCCATCCATCTCTGCGATGGAGGTTCGGTCTGGCTGGGTAAGCAGATACTTAGGACTTTGGTGGTCGGTGAAGACCTGCATAGCGATTACCAAGGAGGTAATGTAAGCCACTATTTGAGTGCATGTATGACAGCAACAAGCTCGAGACCGTGAACTGGTTAGTTCTCTTCGTGAGGTGCAAGCTGTCCGAGAGGCATAAGCAATCACTCTGCGCTCTTGCATTAGGACACAGCCTAATCCTTGCCATGAGCGTCGCGATAAATGACAAAATTCTTCTTAGTATCTGGCGGAGCAGAACTAGGGCAGAAGTCGACTTGTCTTTGAGTGCTTGGAAACTTTCACGACACTTTTACGTCCAATCAAACTTGGCGCCCTTGTGAAGTAGGCAGAGTCGGGGCTTGGCAATCTTGGAGAACTTCTCGACAAATCGGCGACAATAGTGGCGGTCGAGAAAACTTCGACTTGTTTGACATTCTTTGGAGAGTCAATCGAGAATAGCCTGAACTTCGCTTTGGGTTGATGGCAATACCATCCTTGGAGATGACATGCCCAAGGTAGGTTACTTCGGGTAGCCAAAATTCACACTTGGAATACTTAGCATATAGTTGATGTTCTCGAAGCTTTTTCAGAACAAGTCAAAGGTGTTCAACATGTTCTTCTTTATTATTGGAATATACAAGGATATCATCTAGATAAACCACGACGAACTTGTCGAGGTATTCCATGAATATATAGTTCATCAGACGAGAGAATGTCGCTGGAGCATTTGTTAAACCAAAGGACATGACGGTGTACTCGTATGAACCATAGCGAGTCACGAAAGCAGTCTTGGGAATATCCTCTTCACGAACCCGAATCTGGTGGTAACCCAACCTCAAATCAAGTTTAGAGAATCTTGAGGAGCCAGACAAGTTAATCATATAGATCGTTGATTACGGGAAGAGGATACTTGTTGTAAATTGTTGCACGGTTGATAGGTCGGTAATCTTGGACCAAGCGATTCATACCATCCTTCTTGACAAAGAGAAGGTTCTCCCCAAGTAGAGGAACTAGGACAAATGAAACCCTTGTGAAGAGATTATTCGCTTTCCTCCTTAAGTTCAAGGAGTTCATGTGGCGGCATCTTGTATGGCCGCTTGGCTATAGGAGTTGTGCCCGGTTTCAAGTCTATGACAAATTCAACAGCTCTAGCAGGGGGTATTCCTAGAAGTTCTTCTGGAAAGACATCTTCGAATTCACGAACGATTGGAATGTTCTCTATTCCCTCAAGAGGTGAAGCATTCAATGCATTCAGAACATATATCTGGTTCTCGGCATCCCGAGCTGCGCGGGCTGAGTATTTGTTGTCGGCGGAAGGGTGAGTGAGCTGGACTATCTTGGTAGCACATTCAATCAAAGAATTATGGGCTGTCAACCAATCCATACCAAGAATGATGTCTATGTTGGAAGGTTCGAGTACAATGAGAGAAGCGGAAAAGTAGACCTCAATCTCGATTTGGTTGCGAGGGCTTACCATTGAGGTTTGCCACTTGGAACACAGGGATTGAACCGCTAAGGGGTGGGTAATTTTCCATGTATAACTCATGCGGTGAGCAAATTGTTGGGACACAAAAGTATCGATGCTCTGAATCAAAGAAACGAAGCTGGCACTGAATTAGCGAAGGTTCCCATCACAATTTTGGGGACTCACGAGTTTCTTCAATCTTGAAATGGGTGACTTGACCACCACTCGTGGCGGGTGGTGGCACTACAACTCTGGTATGATGGTTCCGGCGGCCCTTTTACGGTCAATAGGGCGACATGATGAATCCTGCGGCGAGACCACGGTGACGGTTGAAAGCATGGTGCCTGATGACCACACTGCGGCATAAACCATCATTAGGGGGAGGCTACAACATTCTCTGTCCACCTTGAATTGTTAGTTGTCTACCGGCGGCGGAGGCGGGCGAGGTGCAACATAAAACTGACCTTTGTGTTGGTGCAGGTCGGTGATGAGCGTTATGTGGGATCCGGACTCGGCGTTTACGAGAATGCTGACTCGAGGATGGGCCAACATCTCAATGCCTTGGCGACTCACGGTATTGATCGAGACCAGTTTGATTCGAAAAGCTTGGCTGACAAGCGTCACAAAGTCTGCGCATTCATGAGCAACAAGTGAGAGCTTTATATCGGGACACAACCCTTCACGGAATTTCTCCTGCTTGCAAGCGTCAGTGAAGGCGTCATCCGCAGACATAGCGAGATAATTCAAAATTTCCTCGATATTCATCCCGATCATTGTGCCACTGTGAGAGTTTGCGAAACTCCTTCTTATGGTCCATCAGACCTTGAGGAATGTGCCGTGCACGGAAGGCTAACTAAAATTCCTGCCAAGTGGTTATAATTTCTGCGGGCAGCATACCCCTATGGCTTTCCCACCATTGAGCATTTGAACCCTTGGTGAAATATCATAAAGGTGACATAGCTGGCGGGGCAACATTAGGCGACTCCATCTCAAACATGATGTCTTGAAGCCAATCATCGGCATCCATAGGATTGGTGGAGTTGCGGAAAATGGGCGGGTTGGCGCACAAATTACTGGCGGTGTTATTGGGGCAGAAATTTGTTGATGAGCATTCTAGTTTGGAAGCGGCGATTACTCTAGTCATAAGCGGCGATTCAGCTCAAGCTGCTGCATCATTGCGGCAATATAGGGTGGAGGTGGAGGATGCGTCGGCCATCCTGCTAGAAACATCGGGAGCAGTTTAACAAGGGTGGAGCAGGTGTATGGAGTCATTCATGATGCAACTTGAACATGAGCATCGGAGAAAACCAATACACCTCCATGGCGCGCTGCCCACGTGGCGCGACCGTCGTCCTCTCTACACGCGATAAGCCATCTGGGTGGTTCCCTCGTCGTCCTCAACCTCTTCCATGAAGATCCCGACCGGAGAGCGCGTCGGCGGCGCGCCGGTCCCCTTCTTCAACCTCGGCTCCGTCGGCCCCGCATGTTGTCTCGCCATCGTCAGCGCTCGGCAAGCCCCGACCTGTCTCGAGCTCACCTCGACCTCCCCTTGGTGAGCCTCGTCCGACCCCCTCCTTTCCCCATTCGATTCGACACCGTAAGCCGCCCCCACTGCCATGACCAGAACTCCCCTCCACGAGCTCCTGACTACGCCCGCGCGCCCTGCTGCACGCACGCCCCACCGCCTTCGGCCACCACCACTACCGCGCTACTGCCTGCTTACTGCTGCCGCTGTAGGCCATCACCGTGAGCGCAGCCCCCTGCTCGTCACTGCCTAGGGCAACTCCGGCCGACGTGCCACCCGCTCGCCCTTCCGCCTGCGCCCGCTTGCCTCCCGCTGGCGCCCGGCTATTGTTCCCGCCGATGCACATGCCCGCCTCCACTTTGCCTCTGCCTCCTGCACCACCTCGCCCCTCAGCGCTGCCTCCGGTCACCGGCCTCCCTTTCGTCTGGGCGGCAGGCCCTGTGCATTGTGGCGTGCGACCATGGCGGCGGCTGAATGTGTGGCCTTGTGCCCTTGCCGCGTGAGCCACCCCTCAAAAATTAGTCGGGACTAATTTTTGGGATTAATTAACCTAACTGATGCGTGACATGTGGGGCTGCTTTGTTAGAATTAAAGTGTTAAAATAAATTAGGTTTGCCTAAGACAATGACACATGGGACCCACTAGCCTGTTCATCATTGACTAGTCAAATATTGACTGGGTCAACTCTGCTCACTGACCCCATGTCATCTTGGTACACTTACGTACCACAGATCTGGGTGCACCAAGCATTTTAATCTTTATTTTCGAATTAAGAGTAACTTAGAATATTGTTTAAAACTTTGAAAATTAATAGAAAATAAACCGTAACTCCGATGAAAATGTTTTCTACATGAAAGTTGCTCAGAAAAACGTGATGAATCTGAGAACGCCGTCCGTTTACCTGTCAGATGCATCTAACTATCTGAAAATGGAACATTCCCCCTCCGGTCACTGTCGACACGGTCGGAACGGAAAAACATTCGAGTTGAATTCCCCCTTCACCTATATCTTGTAGCCATACGTTAGGTCACACCCGGCACTGCGTATTGCCATGTTATGCTTTGATTGCTCTGTTATTTATTGTGTTTCCCCTTCGTTACTTCTTTCCGGTGAACCAAGGGTAATGGCGACCCCAGTTCGGCAGCGGTGTTGACAACCCTTCGTCCTTGCGAGCAACCAGGCAAGCCCCTTTGATCATCCCGATATCGCCCATTCCATTCTCTCATGCTTGCATTATATTTTGCCACTGTTATTGTTTGCTCCTATTCTAATGCATAGCCTGCTTTTGTATCTGCCGTTGTACCTTACCTGCTTATCCTAAACTGCTTAGTATAGGTTGGTTAGTGATCCATCGGTGACCCCACCTTGTCCTTGTTGCCTGCTTCATCATTGAAGACCCGATCAGCGGGATCGAAGACCAGGCCCGACACGCATCACTTTCCCTTAGTTGCTCGACACTCTTGGGTTACTATCGAGTGTCGGTGAGACCTCTGACGCTTCGATGTTAACCCTATAGTGTAGCTATTGGCCGTGGTCATCGGGTGATTCCGCCTTAACCACTTCGATCGACTCCATCGTGCAACCCCTCAAGTGTGAACCTCGGGGTGGTTCCTCTTCGTTCACCTTGATGATTACATCAGTGGAATTCACGGGGTGATTCCTCGGGTTTTCCCTTGATGTTTGGACACACTGATTACTATGGTTACTATGACTTTGCTGAACCATCTTACTAAAGGCGGGCGGCCACGAGGGTACCAGCGAGCTTAATTGTGAGTGATGTGGAGGCGGGTTGACTGGAGGGTGCCATGAGATAATTACAAAGGCGTGGCGGGCATTCCTAGCCCTTTCCACAAGTCCTCGAGATGGGGCAGCGTGGTCACATCTTCGCGAGTCTCTGCTTGTTACGGCGTGCTACTAATCCCTACGATTTGGATATTTGATCAGAGGGACCTCGGCACGATAGCACTAACCATCACGTGGGCATAATATGGGCGTTTTGCGTTGTATACATCAGCCAAAGCTTAATAGACATCGGCGTTGGCGGTCTGGCGCGGGTTGGATGTAAGTTCCTGCCTTTTAGGGAGGTAGCTAGGTCTGCTCACCGGCGCGTGCATAGCGTGCAGGAGTTCACAGGGCCATGGCCCATGACCCATGGGGCATAGGTTTGAATTCGGCGTCTTGACCTCTCTGTTAAGTCTAGGTCGGGTTGCGGCGTATTGTTTGGACGAGGCGGGCATGACCCATGAAAGTGTGTCCGGCGAGTTAATCGGCGTGGTGGGTAAGTTGGTGCACCCTGCGTGAAACATCTATAGATAGCCTGTCCTCTGATATGAGACACTTGGGTTGTATCTGATCGATACAACTAGAACTGGATACTTGTGATGAGGCTGGATGGTGATGAGAATTGGATTGTGATGACACTTGGATAGTATGGCTCAGGATTGCTTTCTTGCGAGGGGTGAGAAAGGATCTTTGGCGAGGTTGATAACACTTCTACTACTTTACTCTATGCTACTCTACTCCCTCTGTTGCTGCAAGATGGTGGTATTCGGAAGATGCTAGTCTTGATAGGCTAAACTTTCCCTTCTCTTACGGCATTCTGCGGTCAGTCCACAGATACAACCCTTTTCATTGACACGATGCATATGTAGTGTAGATCCTTGCTTGCAGTACTTTGGATGAGTACTCACGGTTGCTTTGCTCCCCTTTTCCCCCTTTCTTCTTCTTTCCGGTTGATGCAACGGATGCCGAACCCGGGGCGGATGCCCCGCCGATGCCTACTACTACGTGAAGACCACCGGCGACCAGGGTAGCACTACAAAAAATACACTTACGTGATGATACGTGTTTGTCATAGTAGGTCGCGTTTTTTTTCATGCATGTACATCCATGACAAATTTATGGCGAGAATCAAGATAGTCATACTGTCTTTGTCGTAGAAGTGTTCCATGACATTACCAAAATTATCATCACGGAGTGTCCACTTCCATGACGATAAATCGCGGCGTCCGAAGTGCTTTCATCAAGGGTGACCGACCGTGGCATCCACCGTAGCAGACGCCGTTAAGCTATCGGGTCGGGTTTTGGATCCGATAACCCGTTAATAGCCCGACCAATGGGAAATTTCCGTGTAAAATTCTTATTGGCGGACGAAACTGCGTGTCGGCTCGTCGATTGGGTGAGATAAGGCGCCTATGATATGTCGACCGTGCCACGGCCTGGCCCATTTAGCTTACAAAGCGGCCCGTTTGACTTGGTCGAAAGTTAGCAGGCTGGCCCATAACTTATTAACGGTCTCTTCGCAAATAGCCCATTTACGGCCCGTTAACTCACGACCCGTTAGGCACTAAAAAATCGGCCCAACAACATCATGTGGGCGGTCGAATATAACACCAGCCCATTTCACTTTTGGCCCATGTATGTCAAGCGGCGTCTTCGGCACATATGAGGCCTTCGTATCTTTGGCCCTTCACGGGCCACGGTGACTCTAGCCCATAATGAACAGTAATTTTCTTTGTACTCGTTAACGGCCGTGATTTACATGGGCGTTTCGGCTCCGTGTTAGCTTTCGGCCTATTGGCGACCCATACGTTCTTGGGCTCCTTTTGACCCTCGATTACTTAGGCCCGTTCTTGGCCTGTTCCCCTAATGGGCCAAATTGACCCATGGCAAAGTTGGCCCGTTCTTGGCATGTTCCCCAAATGGGCCAAATTGACCCCATGGCAGAAAGTCGACCGTTCTTGGCTGTTACCCTAATGGGCCAAATTGGCCCAAGGCAAGAAATCGACCTGTTTCTAGCCAGCCATCCTATATTACGGCCCATTAACGACCGTTATGCTTGTGACGAAATTAAGCTTTTTTGATCCTACGGCACATTAACGGCCCGTTACCGTCTTTGAGCGATACTAATTACGCGATTCGTCCCATGTAGACCCATTTATCCGCGGCGAGGCCCACGATTACATGCCCTTTATATCGGCGAGGCCCACGATTCTGAGCCCATTTATCGACGGCCCGTAGAGACCCATGGATCCTACGGCCCGTATATAACCCATGGTAGTTCGGACCACTAGCAAACCAGGGAAAAAGAAGACTAGGAAATAAATAAGGCGAAACTAACGCTAGGCTATTAAAGCGATTACGGATTACATCCACTCGGCATCAAAGATCACCACGGTGCAAATATAGGAACACCCTACACTATACAAAAATGGCTTCTTTGTTTTCTTGACGGTGGCTGCGTTAGAATAAATTTTGTATCGCACCAAAACAAATTACAACTATATAATAAAAGGAAGGTTGGCATAAAACTTAGCAGTCTAGCAGATAAATGCACCACGAAGTTGAAGCTTCGGTTCATTTGACGGTATTACGTTTTCATCTTTATGTGTCGATGGAGCACCATAACCCTCGCCTTCATTTCCCTAGGCTCTGAACAACATAGCAAATGTCGATAATCTGGTTTCAAAACCATGCATATCTTGCGACATTGAGCAATGTTTCTCCTTGTTTCTAAAGGGCCTCTGTTAGGGAATGGACTTGTGTGCAGGCCGCAGATACAACATTGCTTTGAGCTTGCATATCTTGATCATGAGGCAGTTTGGGCGATATTGCCTTAACAACCAACCCAATATTATGCGAGGCGTGCTTTTGGCCTTTGTTAGTGGACATATCTTGACCCACTGCAGCAAGAGCGACATTGCGGTTATAGTTGCCTCCATAGCTCATTTGAAAAGTTGAGGTTTTACATTAGTAGTACCGAGCAGAAGATATTAAGGAGGCAACAAAACCAAACAAAATAGCTTTGGTCTATATACAGAACTTATTCTGGTGAACCCATGTAAAATATTAGTTGTATTTTATTGCAAAGTACATAATAAAACCAGGTTCCAAACATATGACCATGTACCATCGCTAATGTATTGTCTATTTCTTCACATTGTATTGAGGGCTAAGGATAAAGAGGCGAAGTTTATAATCTGATAAGCATAGTATGACATCATTCATATCACAAAACAACTGAGAACAGACAAACAGGCAATTGTAACGTTGTGTGGGCAAGTCCAACACGGAACTAGATTACGGGTCAAGATCAAAGGAACATCACTCCTCCCTTTTAAACCTTGTAAGGTGCAATGATACGCTAAGACAATTGTGTATAAAATTGAAAAGAGTAATAGACATTGGCTGCAAACCATGCAGTTCAAGGCACAAGTCAGAGTAAGTAGTAGTTAAAAGGCATGAGGATTAAGGACTTACAACAACGGCTTTGACTAGTGTAGTCATGCCCTTCTTCTTTGGTGTGACAGTCCTTGAAGATTTCCACAACATTTGGTTCAGGTACTTTTTGGTCCTGCGGGCTTTCCTCTACATTTCAAACAAGTCAATATAGATCGATAATATGGTACAGCGAAAAGAGTGAAACAACAGCTAATTACAAGAGCCTCACGATTGTGCAATATAGCTACGAGATCCTATAAATGCATTGGAATTTCACTTTTATCACGGTTGGCCTTGTTCTTTGAACAGTTCACCTACAAGAAGATAGATTTGTGTGGCACATGCGTCAATAGGACTTCAACATGTGATCGATCACATATATATAATGTACACGATACTTGGATCGGACCCGTGTTTAACAAGGCCCCTCGGTCTTCATCAATATATTTTCCCTTTGGAGATGTTTGGGAAAGTTCACTGTTAGCCTTGCCTTCAAAGTGAGTTTTCCTCAAGTTATATCGATCTTGTCATGAGCAGACTTGAAAACATGGGTGCAAGCTTGTGCGGTTGCATCATCTTGGCTATCAACTTGAACCTCATCTGTTGAAAATTATGGAGTCTCATTATCGGCAACCTAGAAAGTATGGGACGAGCAAGGCGATATTACTAGTTTCCATACATAACCATACTTACAGATAAATGGTGAGGAAGGTGTTGAACTGGTTTCGTCTTTGTCATTCTGTCTTGAATCCATGTTGGGAGGATCGTACATGACACCTAACGACAACGCTGCCTCGATACTAACTTGGTGACTCTGTAGCATCCGTGGCCTTTTAAACCTGCCTCAAAGCGGATCTCCATTCTTCCTCCTCTAGATTTAGTTAACCTATCGAGCATTATCCACGATGTTTGTTTCCTCTTGCGCCTAGGTGCTAGTCCAACAACGAACATAGGAAGTGTTAGTGTACATCAAGCTGTGAGACTACATATAAAGAAGCATGCAAGCTGTAACTTGACTCCAGCAACTACCTTCTTGCTGTTGAAGCTCACAAGGTTCATCGATATTGCCAACTCGTCTTGTGTCAAGAGTGCTTGGGAAGTAGTGTCGGTGGCAAGGGAGCTTGGGAGCGTCTGCTAGCTCGGTTGGCCATGAGTATGTCGTGCAGGTGGTAATCTTGTGGTAGGTGTTGCAAGAACTAGGGCTGTCTCTGCTTGTTTGGTGGCAGCTATTTGTTTCTGTTTGGCTTTTTGCAGCTCGTGTAGCATGGGATGCCGTGTTTGTAGAATTTTCCTTTGGACTTTCACCTTCTATTGCACCATCGATTACCGGCAGAAATCTGCAGGATTCATCCTTCTCATTCCCTGCCATTCATGTTTCTTCCTCTTTCTCATGCCATGTTAAGTCAAGCCGACAAGAAAAATGAATAACAATTTAGTTCTTCAGAACAAATTGATGCGTGATGCAGACGAACTGAACTTTGATGTTAGACAACCACATGATAGGAGGATGTAATATGTATGAAAAACATGATGGAAGAGATAACCAGAACTATGATGTGTAAAAAAAGAAGAAGACATTTCACCAAATTAGAAGCAATGAATGGAAGGTAGACACCGTATGAAAGATGCTACAAATATCGCTCTGCCAAGTTAACAGTGTCTCAGCATAAATGGCGTTTAAACAAATGTGAAGTAGTACAAGAAATAAATCATATGCAAGATGCAAACAAGATCACACTACCATGTTAGAGGTCTCTCGTCATTAGTGCCATTGCATATTCACAGCATTGCATATTCACAGCTTATGATGTGTAAACTAAGGAGAAGGCATTTCAACAAATTAGAAGCAATGAAAGCTAGACACCATATGAAAGATGCAATGAATATCACTCTACCAAGTTAAAACTGTCTCGTCATAAGTGCCATTTCAACAAATTAGTAGTACAAGCTAGAAAAGAATGTGAGATGTAACCTATATCACACTCCGAAGTCAAACGTGTCTTATGATAAGTGATTGTTGCAGGTTACACAACAGTAGTAATTTGATGTAAGAACATGGTGTGATGAGCGGATATTGTATGTTCTAGAAAGCAGGAACACATGTCTTATTCAAGTATAATGTGTAAAGTAAGCAGATGGAATTCAACAAAATTAGAAGCAATACAAGCTAGACATCACACATAACATGCAACCACATATAACGATTGCCAAGTTAGAGGAGCACCGGTGATCTGCACTAGGGGAGAGCGTGCTCATCATAAACACAGCTTTGTTGAGTGTCTATGCATGTGTTGTCTTGGAAATCATCTTGGGGTGTGGAGGGTAGAAAGCTGTAGAGGCCCTCCATTTGGAAGGAGCACCTTTATCCGCTGCCTTGCTAACTTCCTTCCGCTTTATTGATTTTGAATTGTCAAGTAAAACCGACAAGAAAAAGCAATAAAATTCTCTCTTGAGAACTCATTCATGCATGATCTTGACAATCACTACTTTGATGTAAGGCAAACACATGATACCAGGATGGAATATGTACGAAAAACAGGACGGCCTGGCATATTCACAACTGTTTGTGTAAACTAAGCAGAAACCATTCCAGCAAATAAGAAGTAATGCAAGCTAGACACCACATGAAAGATGCAACCAATATGACTCTGCCAAGTTAAAAGCGTACCATCATAAATGCAATTTCAACAAATTAGAAGCAGCGCATGCTGTAAATCATATGAAAGATGCAACTAATATCGCACTGCATATACTAAAGGTGTCTCGTCATATTGATTGATGCGGGATACAAAAAAACAATAGTTTTATGTAAGGACATGCTTAATAGACAGATGTACTATGTACTAAATACAGGAAGGCATGTCACATTAACATGTATAGTGTCACATTTACAGGAGTATAAGCTAAGCAGACTAGCACATGCAGTTTAACCAGATTGGAAGAATTACAATCTAGAAACCATATGCAACATGCAACCACATATCACGCTGCCAAGTTAGAGCAAGAACCTGCGATGCTAGTGTAGGGGAAATGATGTAATCAACTACTGAGCTCGTTCACTATCTTCATCTAGCATTTCTGTTTCTTGAGAATCATGTCGGAGGTTGCGCTGCATTCTTTAAATGAGGTAGTCCCCTTGCCTGCCTGCCTCGTCATAAGTGATTGATGAGGATACACAGGAACATTAGTTTGATGTAAGAACATGGTTAATACACGGATGTACTAGTATGTACCAAAAAGCAGAAAGGCATGTCATATTCAAAGGTATAATGTGTAAGCTAAGCGGATGCAATTTAACCAAATTTGAAGCAATACAAGCTAGACATCCGGCTGGAGTGGTGAACATGATCATCTAGGACACGAGAGCACTGGTGGGAGGCGGGCTGCCGCCACCATCGCGGCTTTTAGTTGGCTTCGGTGATGCTGTCTTTCTTTGGGCTTGTCATTGGCTCGACCGATTGCCACGACTAGCTATTTGTCTTCGGTGCTCATGGGATGGTGGTTCATGTAAATAATATCTTTCCTTATCTTAATAAAGACCGACTTGACCTTTCGAATACAAGCTAGACACCATATGGAACATGCAACCACATATGACACATGAAGTTAAAGCAAGCACACAGGATGGTGGTTCATTGCGGCGAGTCATCAACTCGAGCTCGTTTACCGTCTCCATCTGCTGACCTTGCACCCTTTATAGCGTTGTAATGTGTCTTGCCTACCAACATCTGAAAGCTGGGCGACTTCTCTCTTTTCTTTTGGCTTCTCTCATGGGCGAGTCTGAAATACCCTTGCATAAAAACACAATAGTGAGTAAGGGTGAAGTGTGTGCAGAACTAGTGCCTTGTAAAAGTAGCAAATAGCGGTGGCTGAAAAATAAATGACGGGGAGACATATGATAGCCCTACAACATTGCATGGCAAACAAAATTAGATTCTACTCCGTATGATTTTGTAATATATGAGCACAGAAATCAGGTACTCCTCCGGCACACCACCACATGTGGTCATATCTAAGATAACGATCGTTGAAAATAAATAGGCGATCGATTTTTAATGAACCGTCCGATCTATAAGGAATGGGCAGATGGCCTTCGTCTACCTCCCATGAAGTCACTTGTTGGCGATCTTTCTCGAACGCCGGCGACCACCGGCCCAGACCCGTGCCTCCGCCCCCCCCTCCCATCGACCTCACACCATCGCCGTGCTTGGCAGCACCCCAAGCCATCCCTTTAATCCCGACCGACCTCTAGATCGAGGCGCCCGGTATCTAGGCATGAGCGCCCTAAGATAAACACCAAGGCGCTGCTTCCCGGCGTAATAGTCGTACTAGCGCACATTACGCCGGGAATCTTCCGATTAATTGGGAATCAGCGGCGAGAAATTGAAATTGAGGCGACGGACCTCTAGCTAATGTGAAATAGTATATGAGGAGAAACCTTGTGCATCGCGAGTTACTAGGAACATCTAGTATCAAGAAAAGCGGTCAACTAGTGTCTTACGTGGGATGAATACCGTGCAAGCAGAGGCGTAAAATTTGCGAATAAGGAAGAGAGTACCATCTTGGTTGCGGTGTGGTCACCTCCTCATGTTGCGGCGATCTTCTTCTTTTTACCGAAACCGATGTTACGGAGGTGCATGCTTGGGCGAACCCATGGCCAAATTGTTGACTGTGTTGCCGTGGCCGTATGTCGGCGGAGGAAGCGGTCTGGCGGCGAAGGGCGGTGTAGCGAGGAACAACTCCGGTGCGGTGCAGGGTGGCGATGTTGGGCGGCAGCGGTGGCGCAAACGGCGTGGTTGAAGCTGGCTCGAATGCAGACGGCTCGGCCTTGGCTTCAACTACTAGCCGTGGGCGTTGCGATTGAGGTTGCGGTGGATAATGACGTCGGGGTGTCGGCTCGGCGTGATGGAGGAGAAGCGGCGGTTGATGGGTGGGATGGGGTGGCGGACGGAGGGCGCGGGGTTTCATGACTGGTGGAGAGGTAGTTTTGGCGCCTGATGCGAATGGGGAATCGAGAAGGGTGGGGGAACCATGTTTGATGCAGAGACGCGCTTGTTTTAGCTTTTGAGCAGAAGATGGGGCCGCTTGTTTGAAATTTGGGGAAAGTACAAACTTTGCCCCCTCTTAAATTCGGACCTCTTGTGGGTCGGGGCACTACTAGGGAAAACCCTAGTAGTAGCGCGGAGTTTGAGAGCTATCGGCCTTGAGCACCAGCCTTCTGAATAAGCGCTTCTGACTAACCGTTAGTAGTGGCGCTATGCGTACCAGCGCTACTACTATTGACTATATCAACAACGCATTTCCCGAGCAGCGCTACTATTAGTTAGGCTGTGGCGATTTCCTGCTCCAGCTTCTTGTTATATCTTCCACCATTTCCCCATTCGGCGATGGCTGCAATTTTCAGATACTAGTTCTACTAGATATCAATTTCATAAAGCATTATAGGTACTAGGTAGTACTCCTTGGTTCCAAATTACCGTCGTGGTTTTAGTTCAAATTTGAACTAAAACCACGACCAATAATTGAACAAAATACTAGATTACAATTCATATATACTCAACATGCATCCTCAAGCGGTACAAGGTGACATCGACTACGATCATCATATTTAGTTCTAGATGATATCGGCGGCGATCATCATATGTAGTTCTACATGATATCGGCGATGATCATCATATGTAGTTCTAGATGATATAGCCACACATATGTAGTTCTAGATGATATCGACGGCGATCATCATCTTCAAGCTGGGCGTGGGTGTTCTGATAGTAATTAGGATGGCCTGTCCAACACGAAGATTCTTGCCAGCGAGGAATCTCTTCCACCCAACCGAGTTTAAGTGTAATGCGGCAAATGCGTGTCCATGCGGTAAGTACAGGTGGTGGTGGGCCCCTTGCGGTGGCGTAGTCGGTGAGCCTTCTTCATCGGGCTCAATACCACAACTCACAGATAGGTTCTTTGGCAATTTCTGAATAAGAAAAACATATCAATTAATAAATAGCCTCACATACTCTTGCAAATATATTTCTATTAAGTCTAGATTTCTACACTATCAAAGACACGAGTACTATGCATTTGTACTAATTAATCATGAATTATATTAAGCATATCATTGGACTCTACACTAAGCATTTCATCGGATTCACTAAGCATATCATCCGATAATTTGCATTTGTAAGTATAACAATAAAGCATATATATATCATCAAATTACTACAGTCGATCGTATAACATACCATTTCATGCCGATCGACCATGGTACTTGTCGGTAGGGTCACGAATAGCACCCGACAAAGTCATCACGTGGCGGAATTATGTCCCATAGGTTGCACACCTCGTCTTCGCTCAACCTCATTCTTTGAGCTACGATGGCTTCATGAAGTGGGTCCTCATTATCTTCATCATCTTCGTCATCTGCATCATCTTCGTCATCTTCATCATCTTCGTCATCTTCATCATCTTTGTCATCTTCATCATCTTCCACCAGGTTGAGATAAATGACAGCCAGCTTGGGTCTTTACGCTCTGAAGGAGGCTGATCAACTCACCACCGATAAGACAAATGCGAGGCGAGAAGCAGGCCCATCCATCTCCTCCAATCTGTGACATATTAATCCTTTCTCGACCTCCATAGTGTATGGCCCCCCAGGAGCCTCAAATGTCACAGTGTCTCCTGTTAGCTTGTTGAATTTCAACCTCACATTGCATGGGACGATCTGTGTAAGAAAAGCAAAATGACACAATGCAGTAATGCCAACACTAAAAATAAAATAGTTGTTACATTTCATCTAATTTCTTACCGCCGTATAATGAAAACTTCATTTGGAAGTAGATGCCGAACAACTTGCCCGGTTGCAAGGCTCTTTGGCGCACCTTCTTACACGGTCGACATAGTGGTGGTGGTGGTGGTGGCGCCATTTTCCTAAAGCAATACTGAGCAAAGGATTAACGATTAGATGACAAGGTACCACCTACCAAAAGCATTTCGATGGCACCTATTGCCTAAGATAATTGATTAAAAACAAGTGGCAAATTTATCTAAATTGGCACCTACATTTTACCAAAAACATAACTTATTACAAAAAACAAAAGCATCTACCTATCCATGTACAGAAAAAATAACAATAAAATGGTGCATACTAAATCAACTAGCATACTAAATCCACTAGCATACTAAATCAACTAAATGACACAATGTTCTAAATCAACTAAATCAACTAGCCTACTAAATCAACTAAATGAAAATGTTCTAAATCAACTAAATCAACTAGCCTACTAAATCAATTGAATCATATCAACTAAATCAAAATGTTGCATATAAACTAGCCTACTAAATCCAAATGTAGCAGGAGGAGGAGAAGGAGGCGACTCGAGGAGGAGTAGAGAGTATGGCGGAGGAGGAAGGCGGAATGAGGAGGGTGGTGGCTGCAAGTGGAGGGAGGAGGAGGAAGGCGGAGGCGGAGGGCTGACCAGTGGCCGAGTGGAGGAGGAGCGGAGGAGGAGGCTGGGACCCGAGTCAGCGAGGAGGATGAGGTGGCCAGGCGGATCGGAGGAGGCGGCAGGGAGGACCCGGCGGGTTGAGGGAGATCGGTGAGTGTGTGGATCGTGGATCTGGATTGCGACTAGTTAACTTAGCGGCTCGGTTGTGCGTAAGTGCGCTCTGCTATGACCCGTGGCGATGGCGCTCTTCATGTGCTTGCGCTGCCGCTATAAGCGGCCTCATGGCGTGGCGTCGTGGGAATTTTAGCGATGGCGGCGTCTTTGAGTGTGGCGCTCTTGATAAACTTGTTTCAGCGGCGAGTTTTATCCGCGCGCTTCTGCTACTTAGCAGCAGCGCCTGATTTTAAAGCGTGCTCTTTGGTAAAATCTTGTGTATAGGCTTTTCCTAGTAGTGGGGTAGGATTGTAATCCCGGTGTCCCAAATAGTGGGCGGGGGCGATTTGACCAGCGCATGTGTATAACCGGCCATTGTGTATGAATGTTTTTGGAGGCGGTTGCGTGGCATCTAGATGAAGCTACAAACCTACCCGGTTTAGACCTTTGGATGTCGGGCCGGTAGGTTTCACAGGTCGGAGTTATTAGAAAAGTAATTTCCTTGTACTACCAAACATTGGTCTCACACGGTTTCGGGCGAGTAGAGGCTCTTTTGGCGCTTCGTTCGAAATTTTGAAACACAAGCATTCACGTTTAGAGTACTCTTGAACTATGAAGATTGACCTAAATAGACAATGTTATATTTGACCTTGTATGTTTGAAAACCTTATTAAATTATCCGCTTCCTTTTGAAATTTTGACACTTGAAAATCCTATAACTACGATTATTTTGGAATCTATTTTGTACACGACTACATATGCTATTATGTACAAAATCAGAGCAAAGATTGGTACCCCCATAGTTTAGGTATGGTTTACAAATGCCATGATATCAAATTCAAATAATTGAATGGACTTCATGTTGAATTCGATTTTTTTGAAACCACCTTAGGTTGAATTCAAATGTATGCTAGTTCATAGGTAGCTATTTATAAATGTCCATTGTGTAACTTTTGTATGTATAATGTGCTTTACACACACAACATGAACTATACTCACCTTTATATTCGATTGCTAAGCGATGCATTGTCTGAGTTCAAAATACTAACTATGTGGATCAATTGTGTCGAATAATAACATAGACATGCTCAAATTCGATAGAATCTAGATGTCGATGGATCAATGACCGCTCCTTCTGAATTGCAAATATCATGATCCCATCCTAATATTTGGATACAATTTATATCTTTAATCAATGTGTAGAGCAATCTTTTACGTGTAGTTTCACTCTCCATTGGTGGTCTCTCACACATGCTCACACACTCTCTCCCGAGGTGTCTTTCTACTTTACATGCTCTAGATATAACCCTCCCTCCCTCTCGTAACCATTTACAACTGTTTTCACTAACCTTTATCACAAGCACTCTTCCTCTACTTAAACATACACGCACAATCCTCATCGACCCTTTCTATATACATGGACCTGCCTCGTGTCTCATGTCGCACATTATCTTCGCTTTGTCTCTCACGCATTATCTCACACCTCTCTTCCTAATCGTGAGTATGATTCTAGCGAGCATTTTGTAGGATGCCCTTAAAGTTAGGTTGGATGAATAGTAATATCGAGAGATAAAGGGTTACCTTAGTCCAGAACCTAGGGTTACAAATCCTAGCCGACTTTGTCGGTGGACTGAGTCCTTCACAATTCTGCTATCTTTGTCTTGTCGACTAGTCATCCATGGGTCTTCCTAAATGTGTCATGGGCTGATCAATGTGGCGCGAGGCGGAACGAGCGAAGGGCCTCACCTCGACCCACGGACCTCAGCGGTGACACACCCTCTACCCCACGTCTCATTATCTTCTCACACCCACATACCAACACAAACACCACACACAGAAAATTTCTCCTGGTGCCTCTATTCCCTCCCCTTGCATATACACACTCAAGGGAATGGAATCTCTTGTCGTGACGTCATATTCATCTCTCTCTCTAGACCACTCTCATTTCTCGTGCTATCTCTCCCATGCCCCCCGTCGGCCCCTCTATCCATGCCTCTCTCGAATCGTAATACACACATACCTCTCTAGGTCCCGTAAATGCATCAACTACACATTCACACATGTTACATCCGTACCCCATTGATCTAAAAGCCCTCTCTTCACGTTTATTTACATACAACATTCCTTTTGAATAAAGTGTGGCCAAAATATTATTTTAGAGTTTCTACATATATACAACATTACAAAGTTATATGGAGAATCTGACGCTAATTTGCATTGCATGGTGCCCACAATGATATTTATTCCATACTTTGTGAATTTGTATATTTTATACTATATACAAAGTTAGTCATAATAAAGAAAGCGAAGAGCATCTCTCTCTCCATCGCATACCCCCCACATCGCCCCTTTCACGTATGCACACAAAACTATCTCTAGGTCCTCTAAAAGTAAGCCCCAGAAAATTCATCGTGTTTCATCTTTCTCTCGTGATATATGCAATGGCGATCATTGTATTTGAAGCGAAAGCCACGATACATACATTGGACTTCATAATCCACTCATTACGGTCACCGTTTACATTTAGTGGTTATTATACGATCCACGGGCTCACCGTACAACTTTGTATTTGCTCATGACATGACTAGTTGACGATTAAGCGCTCCACGTGGCACCTCTAGTGTTGCATCACATTATCTCACTAACATCCTGCCCACCTATCGACTTGTATCTACTCTACATCTACACTATTATAAAATACATAAAATACACTCTTATAAAAACAGAGTTGGTGATGATGGTGTACTGCCATCCTGCAATATAGGCCGTCCGATTTATATCGGCGGATAGGAAAAAACTATGGCAATTTTGCAAAAAGGTACCCACACCTCTCCACATTTGCAAATAAGGCCTTCCCTCGTTCATCCTTTTCTCTCACAAGATAAACAAGTCATACAAATGCATCTTGATGTTACGTGCAGCGCATGCGGGCATCTTCTTGTAAGAATGAAAACAAGCGACAAAAAATATTTTGCCGGTGGTTCAAAGTCATGACCAGCGGGCACATCGGACAAGGTGGCCTTGTATTGGTATCTTGAGCCGTCTGTTTTAACACACAGGAGCTGGTGTGGTGATTATACACTGCCTTGCGCATGCACACGAACTCCATCCACGCAACACTCACACAAACACATGCACCCACGCCGCGCCGCATAACACTCACGCGTACACGCGCCGTGCCGTGCCTGCGCACACAACACTCCTGCACACGCACGCGCATGCATGCACACACAGTACACCACCGACCAACACGCACTCTCACGCTCAAGTGCTCAACCTACGTGCATGCGCACACATCGGTGTTAGCAGACACATACACAACCAGGTGATTCCAGCGCGCAGGTTGGAGCCTTATCGCGCTGCGTAAATTTGTGTTTATCGACCTTTTCCCTATGCGAACGGCAGGTGGGACCCACAAGGAGCGTGGTCAATTTAACTAGTTAACATGGCGCCATGCAGACTATTTGGCGGTCAGCGAGTGCAATCCGATGCTGAGCTGTGAGCAAGTGACGGATAATCACCGCAAAATGTATATAGTGACCGTAATCAGCTTATTCTAAAGTTCGGTGACCGTATTCGCTTTTCTCTCTGTAGGCCCTCCAAAACTACATCTCTACGTTCTCGCATGTTACATCTAACAACTATGCAATACAACACTACTACTACACTCTAACACAATAAATCATATGTGTTTTAGTTTTACTAGATATCATATTGTTACTTATAATTATTCATTTTGCATACATTAAAATTGCCTTTGAAATGTATGGCGTTATCATCTACATGCGGGAAAAATCCGCCCTTTCTGTTTAATCGGGTTTGTATCAATGGATCGTGCGAAACAGCAAAACTATAGTACTATCTGGTACAAGTGACAGTTCACTTTGGGCGTCGTGTCGTCTACTCCTCCGTCGTAAAGTGGGCGCTTCGCTTTCATAAATCTTCTAGTCCCGTTCACCGACATGTGGGACATCAAGCTACGGGTCCACGTGCCATACCGGAATCTGATGCGGAGCAGCCGGGGTGAAACACCCCATTCATGGCGCCGGCGTAGTAATGAGAAATGAGGCGTCAAATCACAAAGCTGCACCTTTCCCATGATTAAGTTGGAGGGACGAAGTAATAATGCTAAAAAAAATAAGTTGGAGGGACGAAGCAACCATCATTTCACTCATTGCTGAATCCGCTTCTCCCTCTTCTTCAACTTAACCACGTGTTGCTTCTGCCGTTGTTCTCCCTCATGTGGGACGCGGATCAGCTTGGTAAAGCACTGACACGTGGGACCGCATGTTAGCAAACCGCCGGGACAACGTCCTCAAAAATAAGAAACCTCCCCGCCATCTGGCAGCGGCAAAATCACCTCCTTTTACTAATCTTTGTTTCTATAATTTTTAGATCAATATAATTGAGATTTGTATAGATAGCACACAGGAACAAAACCAAGTGAGTGCAGTTAAGGGCATCCCCAATGTGTAGCCAAATGTGAAAATAGCTTTTGGCATCGTGGGAACCATTGTGGGCGGTGTTGCCAAAGCCAAAAGATGGAACCGAAGCTCACGATTGATTGATTGAAGGAATAGAAAAATGCAACGTCTCCTCTTTCTCCCATGCTTGGGCGCATGTAGTACAGTATAGAGCACAAAGTCTACTCCCTGTCCCTTCTATCACAAATCACAAAGCGGTGAGGCGTCAAATCACAAAACACAGACGAAGCAACTATCATTTCACTCTTCGCTGACTCCGCTTCTCCATCGTCTTCTTGAAACCATCTCACCACACTAGTACTCCTAGTAGTAGTACTAGTAAAGGACTTCTGGATGCAAATAAAGGCGGTTGTCTCGGCTGCGGTGGCACTGCGAAACGACTTACCGTGGTCTCCCTCAATGGCATTCTCCGTCGAGCGCGCGCCGCCAAACCACAAAAAAATCGTCGGCGTCACCGCAATGGGCAAGGAATTCAAATATAGTTACTACCTCCATTTTTTTTATACACAAGGCCAGTATATCAAAATTACAATTTGCAAAGGGCCACTAACACAAATCAAGGCAAAATTGATGGGGTTAGCAACCAAGGACATTAATATCCCTGCATGCATGCGGAAGTGAGAAGGTTCGTTTGCATGGCTGCATTAATCAGCGATGAGGTGAGATGGTTAGCTCTTTGGTCTTCGAGAAAAAATCGCATTAATTGACCGTGAAGCGAGTTTGTATCTATTAAATCCCATGAAGGAAAACCCGCCTTTCTTTTTAACACTAGTACTCCTAATGCAGACGGACTTATCCTGTTTGGGACTAGGCCTTGCATTGCCAAACTTCACCACACATTTTGCCAAGCTTGCCTAAAGTTTTCAAAATGAGAAGGAGGTACACTTGCGCTACGGCTGTCGGCGGTGCACCCGCACCCTCACTGCATCGCTCCTGCAAGCCGGTGCTTCCGCACCCTCACCACGATCGCTCCTGCGCCGCCAACCCAACCAAGGAAGCACCCTCAGCGACACGTCTTTGTCGCATGTGAACAAACCAAACTCAGCCATCCTATCGCTGACACATAATTTTCGTTCATAGAGTATGTTTATCCAACGCATGTTGGGGAGTATCCGTCGGCCCGTGCGGTGGTGCTGTTGGGGAAGAAGAAGAGGTGATGAAGAAGGAAAGAAGGGTTAGGAGATGTAGGATATTCATCCAACCGCTTTGAAATGGTAGGCTGACCCAAGTCGAGGCGACTTGCATAACAAATAGTATGTTTTACACAGCAAAAGATCCATAAAAACAACAACATAAGAAAAACTATCCTTTGCTTTCGCGGAAAGAGGCGGCCTCGTCGTCTTTGGCTACCGGCCTTGAACCAGCCGTCGCTGCCGGCGTGTGTCTCCGCACCGTGGTTGTCCTCGGCCTCCGGCTACTCGTTCAAGCGGGCGTCGCGGGTGCTCTGCAGACGAGCACAACCAGTTCAAGTCGAGGGCGTCCCGTTCCGCTGCGGGAGGCCTCGATGGCAGCGGCATCCGCGCGCTCCGCGTCGGTCGAGCCTCCGCCGCCCGGTTCAAGTCCGGGACTTCGGTTCCGCTGCGGAGGCGTCGATGAGGCGGCATCCGCGCGCTCTCGTTGAGTCAAGCCTCGCTGCCCGGTTCATGTCCGGGGCGTCCGGTTCCGCTGCGGGGAGGCCTCGATGGCAGCGGCATCCCGCGCTCCGCCTCAAGTTGAGCCTCCGCCACCGGTTCACATCCCGGCATCCGGTTCCGCCTGCGGGAGAGCCTCGATGGCAGCGGCATCGCAGCGCTCAGCGTCGAGTTGAGCCTCGCCTCCGGTCCTCCTTTAGTATCGCCATGTTGAACCGCTGATCCGCTTTGCACCATGGGGACTCGGGCGCCGGACGAAGTCGGCGTCCATTGTCTCATACCGCCGGGGCCTTCTGCGCGCGACCTCCGCAGAACATTGGATCGGCTTCCTCCTCCTCGTAGCTTGGCTCCAGAGAACTTCGAGGATTGGCCCGCCGCCAGCGAGCTTAGGAGCGGAGGTGCATGGCGCGACCGCCGCCGCGCTCGGCGTCGGCATCTTGTAGTAAGTGATCTTGTGGCGCACCATGGCTTTCCGGCGAACTAGGGGCGCTTGATGCGGGCTAGGGGATTGAAAGGTGGGGAATGTCTGGAGATTTGGTGTGGTTTAGGGCGTGGCTGGCGTGAGGCGGCAGCGAAGGTTACGGTGTGAATAGTGGTTCGGTGGCGACGGTCAATCGGTTTGATTGTACATCGCTCTTGTCGCGTTCGCGTTGCAGCCCGGCACGCTGGACCCTCCATGTCGCTCACCGAATGGAACACGCTTCGTCTTGCGTTTTCGCTCGCAGCCGGATCGCGGTTGAGAAAACCGATGTCCTCCCCTCCCGCCCGATAATCCCTCGTCTCGTAAGGCCTACGAAGACTAACGTAACCTTCTAACAAATTAACCGCTGATTTTCAGGTGTGTGGGGCCCTTCCGCCTTCTCCAATACTAATTATCCATGTTGCACTTTCGTAAAACCGTAACATTATTTACGTAAGTGTAGCATTGCCCCCCCCCGCGTCGTTTATTATACCACTCCCTCCATTTTATGCGGAGTAAATTAAAAGCAGAGGGTATACTACGGATGAGGATCCTGGCGTGGCGAACCCATTGAGTAAGCCCGACATGCGGGGCCTAGCAAGCATGGGGTCCGCCCGATAAGTGACGAAAGGGAGGATAAAGCAGGGATACCTACGTCGGAGGATCCACTTCCACTATACTACTTTGACCAAATGTTAGAGTAATAATATATGACATGCAACTTACACAAATGTTAGAGTAATAATATATGACATGCAACTTACACAAAGCATACAGGGTCTAATGCGTTTTTCGAGGCTAACTTTGACCAAATGTTAGAGTAATAATATATGACATGCAACTTACACAAATCATATGGTCAATTTCGTATGTGAAAGGAGTTTCCAATGCTATAATTTTCACATTATACATCTTATGTACTCCTTCCGTCTAGGTGTGTAAGTCATCTTACGAAAACCAAATAATCCCAAAACACATAGGCACGGTGCATTAACTTCTACCTCGTTTCTTGTTTCTTGACATATGAACCAATAAGAGATGAGGGTGTGCATGCTTTTAATGACCTGAGACTATCAAACATGACATGCAGTGGTTAGTTCATTGCATGCAATACTGTTAATTAGCAAATAAACATTAATGCCTCTCATTTTCCCCTCCTCCTTGGTCAAGGTGCACAGCCTAAGATGACTTAGTCACCTATGTGAAAGGAGTACTATTAATCTTGTTAATAGTCAAATTGGAAACTATCTAGAGTACAAATCTAGAATGCGTCTGAATCTAACAATATTGATTGGGCGTTGTTGAATGTTGATACCTTTTTAATCATAGTAGAGATACTTTGAATACATAAAACTTATACTCCTATCATTGTATGTAAAGTAGAATGGATAGGAGGAGTATATTATGCGTTCAAAAATGAAGCGAACATTGAATACCCTTTATATATGATTTGCGGATTCTATGATCACGGTTCAAAATTTTGAATCCGCCTTAGGTATCACGTGCCCCACTCGTTCCTCTCGATTTCATCTCGGGGTCGGAGATCTATTGAAGAGGACTAGGGTGGGTACATGCGAATGATACTCGGCGGAATGTTCAAATGAGGCATGCGGGAGGATGGACTCATTGGAGGCGACATGATCAATGGAGAAGAGGGTTGGAGAGGAATGAGAAATAAGCAAGCATACATGATTACACTTGAGCGGCTCAAATAAACAATAAGTTGTCTCGCTTGGCCTACATAGTGAAAGGCCTAATCATAGCAGTGAACGGCAGCTTTCGAATATGGCGGAAAACAGGAAACCGACATAAGCGCAGACTAGTCCAATGGAGGAGCTGGCCCGACCTCCTCGCCAACGACAACCGTTCATGTGGGTCGTTGGGGCCAACAACAGGCACAGCTCCAGCACTACCTCTGGACACGGTGACCGCGGTGAGCGACATGCTCATATCGTCGATAGACACGGTCGGTTTCGATGTGTGAGGGTGGCGTTAGTGCTGTGTACGACCAGCAGTATGTTTGGTTTGTGCCCAAGGTTGCCCCATCAAAGCATTGGGTAGCCAAAATTTTGGTTGAGGTATTGGTTGCCCATGATTTGGCCGACATTGGCAAGAAAAATGAACTAGAGTTGGCTAGAGTTCATTGGCATGCCAAAGAAATGGCAACCATCAAACAAAGACCAATCTTTGGGTCATGACCAAAATTTTGGTAAGGTGCACTTTGGCCACAATCAAACACACCCCAACACCCGGCTCATCGAGGATGCAGGGGCACGCGGCAGCGTCCAGCGAGTGGTGTAGCATAATAACTTCATCCTCTGGACCTGAGACCATGCGGGTCATCTTGCTTTTCAATGACATGCGGGGATCACATTTGAGCAAAGGCATCTCCAACGTTGCCACGACCGCGGTGACTACACTGGCACACCAAAGCCCTCGTCCCTCGCGCCGTCGCGTGGTGCGTTCCCAGCCAGCACCAGCTGCCCGCATTCATGCCGTCCATTCGTATGTCGTCGTTAAGAGGCTCGGTGCCGAGGAACCAACTCCGGCGACTTAATAGCGCACCGGACGCTTGGCCTCACGGAATCGCTACTTAAAGCGGCAGCGCCCAGCTAACCTGCACACCATAGCGCGCCGTCCTCCTACGGCACCACATCCGCCATGACCGCAAGTCTGAGCAGCTCTGCGGAAAGCTTGTCTTGAGGATGAAGCTCGAGTCGCCGCCCTCGCTCAAGTCGCCTCTCGCGGCCTTAATAGCGGCGTGGCGGACAGCGAACAGCGACCGCTGGCGGTAGCCACGCTGGTGGCGACAGCAGGAACACCGTCGACCCACGTCCTACTTGCCGCCGTCAACGTCCGGCACCGCCAGGTCGGGGACTCCTCAGGATGAGTAGGGCATGGGGCGGCAGGGCATGGTGTGCCAACTGGCGGTCCGTATCCGTGTTCTACTCTTCCTCGCCGGAACCGCACCTTCACTTCACGGGTCTTGAACCCGCCCCGTAAATGGACATTAGTGCCGCCGTAGAATAGGTTTAGGGTCGGGTTTCTTTTATTTTCTGTCCTATAAAAGTTCAAAATGTAATGAAAATCTGCCGTGTTTGCATTAATCTCGGCGGTGTATATGAACTTTCACAATAATATACATATTGTAGGAGTACTAGCAAGATGCATGCGTTGCGGAAGATCAAGATCTTGTGGGAGAAAAGGATGAATGAGGAAAGCCTTATCGCAAATGTGGAAGGAGTGCGAGTAAATTGTCATAGTTTCCTTCCTATCCGTTAGATATAGATCGGATGACCTATATTGCAGGATGACAGGCACACCATCATCACCAACTCTGCTTTTTATTGAACCGAGACAAATCTAAAAAACCCAACTAAGCCAACCTCCCAGCATATCGGCGGGAAAAAGACCGGCAGCGCCGTTTTAGTCGGGATTACGGATTACTAGTAGTAGTATTGATGGATCGCGAAGCAACATTTTTTAGAGGCGAAGCACCTAGTTTAAAAGGAAAAAAGGCGGTACACTCACAACACTCTGTCGCGGTCGCATTGCACCCCTTTACGTTCGGTCCTGCACATGGCTCCATAAAGCAGTTAGCGCGGTTTGCCTCTTCAGCGACCGTGGGACTGCACTTGGAGTAACCGACCATCGCCAAACTCCCCGCCCACAGCGAAAATCCTCCCCACACACAAAATTCCCCTCAAATTGATTCAACGCCCTTGACCAAATATTCCCCGTCCCCTCCACTCCATTCACTCCGCCAAAGCCGCCCTCCCGCGCGCGCCCGTCGTCGGCGCCTCGGTTCGTCGAGGGGCCGCGGCGATCCTCTCGCTCCCGTGATGCGCTCGTAGACTGCCGTCCTCTAGCAGCGCGCCACCTCAGCTACGTTCTTGTGGGCGCATGGCGGTCAGCGCCGCCCTTCTGGCGGCGTTTGTGTGGAGGCGCCTGACGGTCGACTTCTCCCACGATACAGCGCATTCTAGGCTGAGGCCCGTTCATGTCGATGTATGGCGCTGAATGTTAGGTGATAGGCGCTGTTAATCTCATTGTTTGCGAAGTAGTTTCTTGTCAATATGCTCTGCTTAGAAGCTTCCTTGCCTGTTACGCACTCAATCGCTTAGCTGAGATGGCATGCCAAGGCGATTAGTTGCTAAAATATCCTGCCATATATTTATTGTGGCGTGGTGCCATGGTCTAGTAGCCAATCTGTTAGGTGAAATAGCTCTACACCATTTTATACTCGATCTTTGTTGCTGCGATGGCCTTGATAGTTTGATGGCTGTGTGCTCGGCCTCATTGACTGCTGAAACAGCCTACCATAATTTAGCACTCAAATCTGTTTGCTGAATTAGCTTTACATATATGCCGTTACTTAGATCTGCTCGTCCAAATATCTTGCCATAGCTTTAGACATCGAACTAGGTATTTTTTGGACTTCATAAAAAGCATATATGTTTTTCTGTAATATCTAGTAGAAGAACTAATTTGTATGTCTAACAGATGGACAAGACTTGGATAACTTCTACTCGAAGATTCTCCGCTGCATATGTCGGGGGTTGAAAACTTCATGAACTTTATCGAGCTGAGTGCGGTGGTCCGAAATCAGATGTGCTCTGCCCGTGTAGCAGTTGTATGAATTCAGTTACAAGACCCTAGTCAACTGTGCAAAATCATCTACACTTGTATGGGATGTAGGTCACATATACTAGGTGGGTTCATCATGGTGAAGCTGTGAACGTCAATGTTATTGACTACGTGGAAGCAGCAGATCACCATCTTGATCTGCTGATGCTCGGTGGAAGAGGAGGAGGAGGTCTTGGTGGCGGAGCGAGTGAGTTTGACCAACATTGAAACAATGCTCTGAAATGCTCGTGCATTCGTGAACTTTCACCTGCGAGAAGAAAAGCGGTGGGCCGCATGTTGGAACAACACAATGTTGCTATCACCCGGAAATAAGCTGTCGGTATTTGTCGGGGAAGCTGATCCACGAACACCTATGGGACGGCGGACCGAGCCCCTTCGGTTGGCGGGGCGGAGATCGCCGCGAAGAAGCGGATCGGCGAAGCACGAACAGTTTACCCAACCGGAGCTCTCGGAGATAACACTCCTCTTGCTGCATATGCAGGTGTATTGAGTTCTTGCTCGGGGCGCTAAGTGCTACTGATACACACTAGCTGCTAACGAGACCGGCGTGAGTGTTTTATGCCTTGAACCCCCTCTCGTTGCGCATGGGCCTCCTTTTATATGCTAAAGGGTCTCCGACAGGTGGCAACATAGACAAGGGTAAAAATGGAAAAAAATTGCGGTTGGTACAACTACACATGCAGATGTATCATACCTAACCACGGCGGCGGGGACAAAGGCATTAAATGCCCGTCTATATCGCCCAAATAGTGCAAAAAGGACCGTCGGGGCGCCACGCTTTCCACGATGGCAATCTTGTCAGCGTCGCTTGCCACCAGCGCACCGCAGGCGCCAGACCTCTTGCCGCAGCGCTGAAAGGTCGAGGCGACACGTTGGTGGATGTCTTTGGGCCAGGAATCTGAGTTATGGTTGCAGCGATCGTTGTCTTGTCGCGTCCGGAAGCTTGTCGCTCACGGGCCTCGCCGGGGAGCGTGGTAGCGTCGTGACAAGTTCCTCGAGATGCCTTGGTTGGCCTTCCCGACAAGCTCCTCTTGCCGGGGCCTTGTCTCCTTGGCTTGAATACTTTGTTCTTGAATGGCTCCAAAGGAACCACGGAGGACCTTGGCGGTCACCGGCAAGCCTTGCCGCGGGGTGCTGCAACTGCCCGTGCACAAGTTCGGGATACTAGGGTACCCTACTCTAGTACACCGGCAGAGCCCCGGGCACTGGGCCACCTGCGGTGCCGGCGCTGTTGGGCGAGGCCCAAAAGCAGAGCATGGAGCGCAGCGGCTGGGTTACGCCGTATCCACTTTGTATCCACAGCGCCCTCCTCGAGCAGCGCGCGTTGAATGCGGCGTCGTGGGAGAGATCGTGGGTGGTTTCTTTATTCGGAAAAAAGAGCGTCTGCCCCTCCCTCTTTATAAGCGGAAGCAGGGGCAGTTCGCCCATCTCATGAGTTGCCATTCCAATCTCAAAAACCTCGCGCTCCCCTTTCTTCCCAAAGCTGAAAGAGAGCAGCGCTCCTTCATCGTCACCGGCACCTGCGCGCCGTCGATCTCTCCACCACCTCCGCCATGGCTCCAGCCGGGAAGGTTATGAAGTCGGCCGGCGCAGCGACTTCTGCGCTGCGAAAGGCGGGCAACCTTCCCCCCTCAGCTCGCTTGAAGGATCGAGGGAGTAGGGATGGCAATGGGTGGGTTTGGGGTGGGTGGAGCTGGTCCAAATCAACCCATGATCCATCTTCCTACCCTCGCCCATCCACCAAATTATCCATGGGCACAACTTGTGCCCATGCCCAAACCCACTGGATACCCACATACCCATGGAGCTCCATGGGCATAGAAAATTCAGCATGAAGCCTTCCCAAAGATCAAATTAACTCATCATCATTCACTTACAAATGACAACATAAGCTACATGCATAAGTAGGCAACAAAAATCGATGAGTCCTTATGTGTGACATACGGAGGTTGATTCTGCAGCATATAGCTCATGGCACAAGTTGCATATTTCCTGCCATTTCGCACAAGTTGCATATTTCCTGCCATTACCCATTGATTAGCTCTTTCTACTATCAACGGCATATGGCCCCACATATCATATGGGTATCCATTGGATATCCATGGAGCACAAACTATAACCATGCCCAACCCGGCTGTTAGGTGGGTATCCATATCCACGGACCCATGGGTAATGTGCTCCATACCCTTGCCCAACGAATTCGGGTATCCATGGGTATCGAGATCCATGGATAAAATTGCCATCCCTATGAGGGTATTACTACCTCTTACGGTAAAGCGGAGGCGGCGCATCCAGCGCGAAGGTACTCCGGCTGCCGCTTTGGGCGGCTCGAATAGATATCCCTTCTTGGCGTTGTTCTTCTCTGCGGGCTCTGCCGCCTTTCTCTGATTTTTACGTGACATTATGAACACCTACGGGTTCCGCCTCCTTGACTTCAACCCCAGCGCCGTTCGACCATGGCAGTTTCACATCTCTGCGAAAACTTTGTGGAATCTATCCAAATGTAGCTCTTTTACGCCACTTCTTTATGCCCCGAGTTGAGAGAGGAGCCTTTATCGGCGAATCGCTGGATCTCAGAACCGGCAAGAAGGAAGCTTATCTGGAAGGAGAGCTCCGCAGCAAGTGGGATGAGTGGAGAGAAGGCGGTGCTGGATTGTCGAGGAGAACCGCAGCCATTACCGTAGCGCCAAGTCGATGGCGGCAGCGATTGAACAACGTGGCCCGGAAGGCGATAGGTTGAAGATTGCCGTCACCGGATCCTCGCCTCGAGCTTGCGGGCTCACCGTGGCGCCGTTGGCGCAGATTTTCTTCGCCGCCGCGCCGCCCCTGCGGGAGAGGAGGAGACCCGCTGGGAGTTCGAATGCGGCGAGATATCATGAGGCTGCGCCGGGCCTCAACTTCAACTTCACATCACAGGCTGGGCCAGCGATGCTTCTGGAACTGTTCAACACGATCCTCAACATCCCGAAGTGTTCAGGTTGCGAGGGTGTCGTTCCGTGATGCAAAAACTCCTCGCTCGACCGCATCCGTGCAATGATGCGGCTGTGCGATTCGCATGGAATTGTCCCAACTTGGCAAGAGCCTGCGAGCGGCGTCGTCGCGGGATTTCTTTGGCGGCTTGGTAGAAATGCCGGTCCGCTCCGATGAACAGAAGAGCCTTTTCGCGACACCACCAATGCGGAGATGCAGCGCGCCGCCACTAAACTGGAAGAAGCGGCGGCAACGCTGCAGCGAGCGGTTAGATTCACCGTGGAGGCGAGAGGCAGCGGCGGTAAGCCTTGCCGGCGAGAGGATCTTGCGGCGAGGAAAAGCTTGTCGAGCTGAAGCTGAGTCGGCGAGTCCGCCCGGTAGCGGCGACTTCGTTGAATCGACTCCTCCTCTTTCTCACCTTGAGACAGCTTGCATAGCGGAGCCCCAGCTCCACCAGAAGCGTCTCGCAAGGCGGGGGCGTGGCGAAGCGGCGAGGCGGGTCAGCAACCGCGCAGCGCGCAGCCAGCTCCACCGTGGCAAGCTTGTTGCAGCGGGAGCACCTCACGCCCGCTGCGGCTTGCTGAGGCGGGGCCCTCCCGGACCACCGCTTCTGCTCCGCCAAGCGGCCAAGGAACCTACTCCTCCGCCTTGTCGCGCCGAAGGTGGGCGGACCGACCTCTCCGCTCAGCTCCGGCGAGGAAGAGGAAGAGTAAGATTCTTTGCTTTGCTTGTAGTTCTTCAATTCTTGTTGTTTTGTCTTGTATCTGATTTGCTTTACTCGAATCCATTCCTTTTAGGACTCGGCCCGGAGGCGGCGAAGAGCCAAGGTCCGGTGATTGTCATCGAGGGCGAACCCACGCGACGGCGAGGGGTGTGTCGAGACTGCCTTCGGACCGGCAACTATTCCCCAAAGCAGCCCCCCGCAGCCCCAGCGTAAGTATATGGTTTACTTCCTGCTGTTAGGCGGCGCATGGGTGCTCTTTCTTCTTGACATCGACTATTGGTTTTGCGTGGGAAGCGAGCAATCTCACGAGAGTGCCGGAAGCCGCTCGGCATGCCATCTGCCGACTACACGCCAAGGTAGGATTCCCGGCAAGGGAGAATTCTCCGGCAAGGGGCAGTTCTCGGCAAGGGACACTACCGGCGACTCCCGGTGGCGGAGACCACATTGCGAGATCTGGTACAGGTAACCCTCTTGCTTGAAAACTTCCCTTGGGTTCTTCTTCTTATGATTTTCTTTTGAATATTTGCTTGACTTTTCTTCCTTTTCGGTCGTTAGGTCTATCTGCCCGCGGGCGATGGAAACCGAGGTCGCCCGGCGAGGGAAAGCAGCGGCAATACCGGCAACGCTGCTGTCACCGAAGAAGAAGCGGCGCTGATGATCCCGCGGCGGAGAAGGCCGTAAAGCTGCCGCCACGAAGTGGCGAGGGTCAGCGATCGCCTTGGCGGCCCGAGGCTGCAGGGCGTCGGCGCTATGCCGACCGCCGATCCCTCGCGGCTCTGCTGCGTCGAGCTCGAAAGCCTGGCCGGCGCCTATTTGAAGGCTGGCGATGGCGTCTTCATCAAACTCCACAGGCGTCGAGCTCGAGCGCCCGATCGAAGGAGAAACCTTTGATGAAGAGTTGCTCGCCTCCGCTGGGCTGGCGCTGGTCGGCCAGCGCGGACAACTGCAGCAGCGAGCTGAGGAGGAAGCGACTGCTGCGGAAGGCTGTTGTCGCTCTACCGCGCCCGACAGGCCAAGCTGGTATCGAAGCGCTTATCGCGAAGGCAGGAGTGGACATCGAGAAGCGCCGCGGAGGAGCTCGGGGCCTCAACCAGGAAGCTCTCCGGTCCTTGGCGGAAGGCGGGAACAACTTCGCCGAGGCGTAAAGCCTTCCTCCTCGAGAAGGCTGAAGTTGAAAACAACAATGACTTGCTGCCGAGAAGCTGTCTGCTTGAGGAAGCGAGTTGGCGCGGGGAAGGTTAACCTTGACAGCCACGAGGAGGAGCTTGCAGCGAAACAAACATTGGCGGGGCTCTCAAGGAAGCGAGAGGATCGCCGCAGCTGCCGAGGCCGCCAAGAAGGAGCTGGAGGCGAAGGTGGGCGCGGTGGAGGCCGATCTCAAGGTGGCGGCGAGGCTTGCTGTGCTCAAGCGTGGCCGAGAAGGGCGCCTACACCCTTGGCAAGCTGCAGGGGTCGTCTCGTCGAGAGGGCAAGGAGCTTAAGCGCCGCCAAGGACTCCAACGCAGATCTTGAGTTGAAGCTGGCTACTTTGACCGAGGCATTTGGGCCAGGCGCCGAGGCAGGAGGTGGCCTTGAAGGAAGATCAAGGCCGATGAGGCGCTCTTGGCGAAGTCTTGCTGCCGCCCGAGAACACTTTAGGGAGAATGTGGAGCCTTTGGACCGAGGTCTCGTGGATGTTGCCGCAGCCATCGACAGGGGGCTGGCGTGGCTGGGGATGGAGGATCTCGGGTATTCCTCAATGAGCACCTCAACCCAGCGCCAAGTTCAGCTTGTTCTTCAAGGCGTGGCGGCGGCCCTCCAGCGACTCGGGAGAAGATCCCAAAGCAGCTGGCCGGCGAGTCACGCCGGATCTGCGGGAGCTCTTCAAAAGTCTTGGTGAAGGTGGCCTTCCGCAGCAGGCCTCAACCTCACCAGCGTCCTCGGGACCTTGTCGCGGATGCTGATTTGGGCGCTCAAGACCCTTATCGCACCATTGTGGACAAGGTGGCCGCGATCAAGAGGTTGAAGCGTCGCGTGAACTAGGCCGCCCGTTTCCTCTTTTTCTTGTCGCTGCTGGTCATGTTATGAGAACAATCTGTTAGAAACGCGACAAGCTATCTTATAATATGACTCAATTTGGGTAGCGATTGCTATGTTATTTCCTTTACTTGATTCCTTCCTTTGTATGTTTTGCCCTCGCTTTTAGGGAACTTGTCGGTATGAGCACCTTAGCCGTGGCGCTGAGTCTTGGAGACGTCGACAGCCTCTTGGCGGTGCCGCTACCGACAAAACCTTATGCCATAACTAATCGCAGCTCACTTAAGTTGTTGGCGGACTTGAAACAAAGTAAAGGCGCAACTAGCTCTGAGTTGGTTCCTCCAGCGCTGGGTTTTCCATACAAAAGCCACGGTCGTTCGAGGAAGATAACTTAAAATTTTAAAACTGATTGCTCAAACTTTAGCAACTTAGCTTTTCGTCGTTTGCTTCGGTGGTGAAACTTCCTTGAGCGGCGGCTTGGTCCACACCATTATCTTCTCCTTTCCCCGGCAAACTTGTGGGCGAGGAACCTTCCTTTCTTTGAGAAAGAAAGAAGAAAATAAAGATATGGAGCCTTATGGCTCGTTATTGCTACCGGGGTAGGCGTTTCACAAAGTGTCGGATAGCATGCAAAAATAAAGTAGAAAGCATGAAATTGACAAGATGTGCGGAGCACATGAGCTTCTTATGCAGTGCTGAGCCCGGCGTACAAAGGATTACATGCAACATCGGCAAGACTTGTACAAAAGGTGGTTGCGGAACAGGTTTGACAACAGCGCCCTCTGAGTAAAACTTACGAAGATGCTCAATGTTCGGAGATGCTCACGGAATGCCATCTTGGTCTCAAAGCGGACAGCGCCTTGAGCCTAGTGACTCGTTTCACCGGTGAGGCCCTCCCACTTGGCGTCAACTTGTTGGAATTCTTGGCGGACTGAGCAGCGCGAAGAACAAGGTCGCCTTCCTCGAGACTTCGGCATTAACTTTGTGGCTATGGTAGCGGCGCAAAGCTTGCTGGTATCGAGCAGCTCGTCTGCAATGGCTGAAGGCGGTCCTCCTCAAGGAGCAGCGCGTCATCTTATCATAGCTGCTCTTGCTCAAGCTCATCATAGCGAGCACTTTCGAGGTGACCCGTATCTGAGTCCCATGGGAGAACTGCCTCTGCTCCATAGACTAGGCGAAAGGTGTGCGGCGGTGGCTCGATTTGGCGTCGTCTGATCGACCAAAGAACCACCGGCAGCTCCTCAATCCAGTTCTTTCCGCACTTGTGCAGCTTTGTTGAAAGTCTGGTCTTGAGCCGCGCAGCACCAGCGTCGCCCTCTCCGCTTGACCATTACTTCTCGGATGAGCAACGAAGCGAAGCGAGACCTTGGCGCCAAGATCTTGGGCGTCTTGCATGAAGGTGCGGCTCGTGAATTGCGTGCCGTTGTCGGTGATGGTCTGTTAGGTATCCGGCGGCAAACAATCGACTGAAGAACTTGATTGCCGACTATCTGTCACCTTCCTCCTGCTTCCACTTGTGGCCACTTTGTGAACTTGTCGATTACAGCGTACAAGTACTCAAAGCCCCGACAACTTCGGGGAAAGGGGCGAGGATGTCGAGCCCCGGACCGAAAATGGCGAGGATAAAGGATCGTGCGGAGAGCTTGAGCTGGTTGGTGTATCTGCTTGGAATGCAAGCTGTGCGCTTCACACTTGGTTACTTGTGTAGTTGCATCACGGAGGCTGTCGGCCAAAAGAAACCTTGCGGGCAGCTTTGCGGCAAGTGCTCTTCGCCAATGTGGTGACCACATATGCCTCCATGTATCTCTGCCAACAGCTTTTGTCCGTCTTCGGTGAATACACTTCAATTTCACCCGTTGAGACTTCTTACATCACAGTGTGTTGTCGACAAACTGGTACATACTTATTGTCGGGCTACTCTTTCCGCTTCTTCTTGCTCTTGGGAAGTTCTCACATGCAGAAGAAGCGGACAATCTGTTGTGCCCATCTTTGGAGCTTGCGGCTCGACAACAAGGACTAAAGGCACATCTGCTGCTGTGGGAATATCCGCTTCTCTGGCGAGAACCTGCGGCTCGGCCGGAGCAGCGTTCCCAGCAAGCTTGCGGAACAAAACTTGTCGGGGCGTACGCTTCAGCGGAACAAACCCTAGGGCTTGCGGGCAGACTGCTCCTCGGCACCCTTAGTGTTGATCTTGAGGACCTTCTTGGCGGCGGCCGGGGAGCTCCGCGGAAAATAGTCACCGAAATCAACTTCCTCTTCTTGCTCTGTCCGAGTTGATGGTGTTACTGAGCGGTTGAGTCAGTTTGAGCACAAAGATCCCTAGTTCCACGAGGTAACTTAAGTGCGGCGCGCTTGACGAGCCATCGGCAATGTCGTTCTGAGCTCTTGGAACATGTTCCATATGTAGGCGTCAAAGTGCTCTTCTAGCTTTCTCACTTCATCAACGTAAGCTTCCATCAGCGGACTCACGATAATTCTTGTTCACTTGGCGGACGACAAGCTGTGAGTCACCCCTGACAATGAGCTTCTTGATCCCAAGGTCTGCTGCGATCCTGAGACCGGCAAGCAAACCTTCCTACTCTGCGGTATTGTTCGTTGCTTGCTCCTTGGGAAAGTGCATCGGACTACGTACTTGAGGTGCTCTCCGGTGGGTGCAACAAGTATGCGCCCACCGGCGCCTTCGTGAGAAGGCACCATCAAAGTACATCAGCCACTCTTTGCTTGCTTCCTTGACGGGGATGCTCATTTCTGGAATTTCTTCATCTTGTGTTGGCGTCCATTCTGCTATGAACTCCGCCAATGCTCTGCTTTGGATAGTTGAAGTTCTCTCAAACTTGAGGCCAAAGCTTGGCAGTTCGATGCCCACTCGACAATCCTGCTGTTGCTTCGGATTTTGCAGTATCTTCTTGACGGAAAGCAGTGATGGCTGTGATCTCATGTGCTTGGAAGTAATGGCGCAGTTTTCTCGAGGCCATGAGAAGGCGAAAAGCAATTTCTGCACACAGTACCTTGACCTAGCCCCTGCGGAAGGAAATGACAAACTAAACTGGGCGCTGCACCATTCTTTTCTGCATCTTCTCACAGCGCTGCGCAGATTCATCTTTAATCGGGACGAGCTTGCGGTGAAGTCCCTTGCTTGTCGCTGGATGCATCTGCCGTGGTTCTGGCTCATCATCCGCCTCCTCTCCGCTACTAACGCAGCACTAATCACTTGATTGGTTGCCGCTATATAGTAACAACTTCTCTTGTGGCTTAGGTGCGACAAGCGTTGGAGTGGAGGATAGGTATCTCTTTAAGTCCTGCAGTGCAGCCTCCGCTTCCGGAGTCCATTTCATTGGACCTGCCTTTTTCAAAATTTTGAAAAATGGCGAGGCGCTCAGCAGAACCTAGAGATAAACCTCTTTGAGAGCAGCTACATAACCGGCAAGTCTTCGTACATCCTTGGCGCTTTGGTGCTTCAATCTGCTCAATGGCCTTGATCTTGTCGGGATTGGCTTCAATTCCCTGAGACCACGAAGAATCCGAGAAGCTTGCGGAGGGACTCCAAACACACACTTCTCGGGGTTAAGCTTGAGGTTGATCTTGCAGATTTGCAAAGGTTTCGTCTAAATCTTGAATCGAGTCGCCTTGTCCTTGCTCTTGACCACTATGTCATCCATGTAGGCTTCCACATTTACGTGTATTTGCGGCTCAAAAGCGTCATGGACTACCCTTGCAAATGTTGAACCAGCATTCTTTAAACCGAAAGGCATCCGTCTGCAACAGTATGTGCCACATGGGGTGATGAATGCGGTCTTCTCCTCATCCTCTTACGCCATGAAGATCGATGGTATCTGAGTATGCATCAAGAAATGAAAGCAAGTCACATCCGGTGTGGAATCATCAATCAGTCGATCTTGCGGCAAGGAAATGGGTCTTTGGGACAAGCTTTATTGACATCGGTAAAGTCGATACAAAGCCTCCATTTCCGTTTGCCTTGCGTCACGACTACTGAGGTTAGCCAACCACGTAGGATGGAGCACTCCTCGACAAGGCTGCTGCTTCCAATTTCTTGATTTCTTCTGCGATGAATTCTTGGCGCTCCACTACACCTTCGACTTTCTACTTGCGGGCGTGCATGAGGATAGGCGGCGCGATGGTGCTCGATTACTTTCACAGGAACACGGGGATGTCGGGCGGTTGCCACGCAAATCGTCGGCGTTAAGCCATGAGGAAACAGCGGCGCTTTCTATTTAGGGTCGAGTGGCGCGATGGTAAAGGTACCACGGTGCCATCCTCCTTGGCGGACACCTTCTTGGTCTCTGGTGGTGCTGCCCTTGTCTTCTTACACTTGCGGTGGAGCTCGATGGTGCGTCCTCGGCGGTAGCGCAGCACTCCGAAGAGTGCGCTTGCGGAGTGGGCATCAGAACTCTTGCGGACTTTGTCTTCTTCTTCGCCCGGGAGCTTCAGCGGCAAGTGACTTGCGATCTGTTGCGGCTCTTTGCTTCCCGGTAGATCTTGTCGGCGCGAGATAAGAGCATCCTTCTTGTCGCCGAGGGACATAGATGACACTTGCTCGAACTGGCATCTTGAGCTTGTTGTATGCATAGTGAGATGCTGCCATGAATTTGGCGAGTGCTGGGCGGCCGAGTATCCCATTGTAAGGCAATGGAAAAGTCGACAACGTCAAAGTGACCCTCTCGATCCTGAAGTTCAACTTCGCTGCCAAATGTCACGGCAGCGTGATCTTTCCCTTTGGCTTGCTCCTTCCCGGATTGATTCCTTGGAATGTGCGGTCTCTTGAGCTTCGCCATCGAGGGATGCGGAGTTTACGGAGTACGCGGAGGAGATCAGGTTCAAGCCGGCCCGCCGTCAACTAGCATCTTAGTGACCTTGAGGTTGCGGATAGTTGGTGAAACCAACATCGGCAAGCACCGACCGCATGATTATGCGATCGGGGTGGTCCTCAATATCAAAGATGATAGGCGTCTTGGACTATTCGAGAGGCTTGCGTGACTCGGCGGGTGGATTACGCCGCATTGACTTCCGCACCTTTGCTTGAGCTGGCGGTGTGAAGTATCGAGAAGAACCGCCGTCAATGCCTGAGGACCTCTGTGGCTACGGAACTCCTGCTCATCGGTCTCGTCATCATCCATATCTTCATCGTCGTCGTCATCTTCATCCTTATCGGCGGCCGCGGGGAGTCTGTCTCCTTGCTGCTTGGCCTTGCAGCGGCGTCCTCCTCGGCAGGCGTTTCTTGCCAGCTCCTCCGGCACCTTCTGGGCCTTCTCCTTGTCGCGTCGCTCGTATTCAGCCTTTTGCTGCTCGACAAGCTGCTCGACCTTCTTGCAGCTCTGGAGGTCATGGCCCTTGGTGTGGTGGATCTTGCAGATCTTGCTTGTTGGTGCCGTCACCTTGTCGGTGACCGCCACACACGGAAGTTGGTGCTGCGGCAATCTCCTCGCCCGGAGCTACAGGTTTGGCTTTCTTGGCGCCACCTCCTTTGCGGACTGCTCAGCGACTAGCACATCTTTGCCTTTCTTCTTCTGTTGTTCCGCCGCGGTTTTTCTTTGCGGGGCAGCCTCCTCACTATCAGATCCTCCACCTTACGTATTCTCTCCGGGAGTTTCCTCCCTTCCTCATGCGTGCACACTTGTCGGCCGGGGCATATAGCTCATGACATCTCGATCTTGCACATCACCATCTCCTCCGCATCTTGCGGTTTCGCGCGATCGATGGAGCAGCGATTACCTGTGGCGGTGGACATCTGAGGATGTTGTCTTTGTCTGTGGCTGAATCTCTGAATGTACTTGCGAGGGGCTCTCCTTCCTTACAGGCGGCGAGATGAAGGTCGCTCTCTTAGCCATGAGGCTTGTGGCGCTTTGTAAAAGCGCCGACAAGCTGATGGCATAGGTCTGCCGGGAAGATATGGAGTTGTCGGCAAGTGCATGAGCGAGATCGACATTGGGCTTGAGCACCGGTGAAGTAGTTGGCGAGGATCTTGTCGTCCGCCCCGACGCTTGCACCGTGATGGTGTAGATGCTTAGGAACTCCGGCAGGTGCGACTTGCCGTCGTACTTCTCGAATGCGTCGGCAGAAATTCTTCGTGGTGGGCCACTAGACTTGCCGCAGCTCACGAGTGAGCAGGGCAACCTACAGCGTCTGACCGTCGCTGGTTCCCCTGGTGCATGCATGTCGACGGAAGGGCCCGGCGCTGAATCCGATTGGCGCCGCGCTTCTCTTGGCGCTTCGATGCGAGTTCGGCGTCTTCTTCTGTCGTTCGTGAAGAACTTGGCGCTGTCGCGACAAGCTCGTGGATCTGATGATCCGGTGGAGTCGTGTCGAGGTGGATCCGGCGAGTCGGCGACCTTAGCCGCCGGGGTGGAGAGTGCATGGCGGTTGCACCCCACGGTTCCTCGCCATCGGCTCGTGCACGGTAGTCCTGCAGCGGCAGCGATGTTGCTCGGCTGCCGTGGAGTGTCGCCGTTAAGCGAAGCGATGAGACTACGAATGGTGGCCCTCCATTCGCCGATCTTGTCTGCCGTTGGAGGGTAATCCGAGGGGCGATTGAGCTCGCGCCAAAGCTTACGCTTTCGAGTGGTGGCGGCGGTGGCGAGCGGCGCGAGGCGGGATATGCTCGGACTTCTAACTATGTTAGAAGGAGCGATATCCGTCGAGCGACCGTGCCTCGCTTGTGCCAGCATGTTGGCATGCATGCTGGTCTTGAGCACCCGAAATCCACCAGCTCGATCTTGGTCCAGCGAGCGTATGCCTTGTGAATACCATGGCCGCTGTCGGTCGCGCCTCTGAGATGAAGCGCGGTGCATATCTGAGACGTCGAGTCTGCGCAGCCTTGTCCTTGGACTTGGCAGCACCGTGGGCTCCCTACGTCGATGCTGTTCTTCGCCCGGCGTCTACCCACCACCCGTTGGCTCCGGTGGTGGTGGGTTCGGCGTGGGCCGGAACAGCTGCCGCCGAAGTCTTCTTCTTCGGTGGCATGTCGATGAAGAAGATGAAGATCTAGCTCGTGTGAATGTCGGATCAGGTTCACACAACCTCGCCGCCCCCTACAGCGCGCCAAAGATGTCGAAGCTGATCCACAAACACCTATGGGACCGGCGGACGAGCGCTTCGGTTCGGCGGCGAAGGAGATCGCCTGAAGAAGCGGATCGGCGAAGCACGAGCAGTTACCCAGCGGAGCTCTCCGGAGATAACCTCCTCTTTGCTGCATGTGCAGTGTATTGAGTTCTTGCTCGGGGCGCTAAGTGCTCTGATACACACTAGCTGCTAACGAGACCGGCGTGAGTGTTTTCTGCCTTGAACCCCCTCTACGTTGTGCATGGGCCTCCTTTTATATGCTAAAGGGGTCTCCGACGAGGTGGTAGCGTAGACAAGGGTAAAATGGAAAAATAATTGCGGTTGGTACAACTACATCACGATGTATCATACCTAACCACGGCGGCGGGGACAAAGGCATTAAATGCCCGTCTATATCGCCCAAATAGTGCAACAAGGGACCGTCGGGGCGCCACCGCTTACCACGATGGCAATCTTGTCGGCGTCGCTTGCCACCGCACCGCTAACCCGCACAACCTCTTGCCACTTGGCGCTGGAAAGGTCGAGGCGACACGTTGGTGGATGTCTGGGCCTTGAATCTGAGTGGTAGTTTGCGCGGCAAAGCGCCTTGCCATGATCGTTGTCTTGTCCCGTCCGGAAGCTTATGCGCTCACGGGCCTCGCCGGGGACAGCGTGGCGCGTCGCAACAAGTTCCTCGAGATGCCTTGGTTGGCCTTCGGCAAGCTCCTCTTGCGGGGCCTTATCTCCTTGGCTTGAATACTTTGTTCTTGAATGGCTCCAAAGGAACCACGGAGGACCTTGGCGGTCACCGGCAAGCCTTGCGCTTGAGGTGCTGCAACTGCCCGTGCACAAGTTCGGGATACTAGGGTACCCTACTCTAGTACCCGGCAGATATTCTCAGCTATGGTCACCTTTCTTGGTGAAGACATCGGCGAATGACCAACAAACCATTCGATGCGATGTTGGCTGCTTTCCATAAATCTTTCCCGGATCGTCACGAGCTGCCCACACCTACTGATAAAATGAAGAATTTCCTTCGTGCGGTTGGAATTGGATATGATATGATCCATGTTTGTAAGAATAATTGTGTTACATTCGGAAGGTTTATGCCAACTAAGTGAATGCGAAATGCAAATCATCAAGATGGAAAGATGGAGATGTTGTGAAGAGGTTCCTCATAATGTTACGAGACATTTCCAATTACACCAAGATTGCGAGAGGTTGTTTCATGATCTGAAACAAGAGAGGATGTCTTGTGGCATTCTAGGAACCAGAATCGGAGATCGAGAATGTAATGAGCCATCCATCTCATGGTAGTGAGTGGAAAAGCTTCAATGATAAACACAAAGAGTTTCTTCTTGACCGAGAAACATTAGACTTGGCTTAGCAGGATGGATTAAACCCATTTGGCCACAAGGCGCCACATATAGCATGTGGCAGTGCTTATTATCCTTACAACATGCCTCCAAATGTATGCCAAAGAATCAAACTACATGATGGCCTTGCTCATCCAGGTCCAAAAAGTCTTGGAAAGGATTTTGATTTGTTCATGGAGCCTCTTGTGGAGGAACTTCAACAACTATGGAAGGTGTTCTCCTCGAGACCTATATAGCATCCTACCAGCTGATTTCTTTCTGCGTCTTGTTGTAATTTGGTGCATCCATGATTATCGGCTTTGGGCACTATGTCAGGCGAGCGACACATGGTTACAATGCATGTGTTACGCTGTGACAGAATCCTTGTCATCACAATACTTTGCAAGATCTGTTACATTGGACACGCCGTTTCCTTACCAAGGACAAGCCGCATCCTAGAAAATACCGAAGACATGTGTTCAATGCAAAGCATGAAAACCATGATCGTAAAGAGGCTCACTTGCCGATGAGTTGCAAGTGGAATTAGAGAAGGTCGGGCATATTACACGGGACACCATCCACGGTAATGGTAGCGAGGAAAAAGGCGTGTACGGTAGAAGAGAGATTATTGTTTACCCGCATGTCCACTTTGTGGGACTTGGAGTATTGGAAAGATTTGGATCTGCGGCATAATCTTGATGTGATGCACATCGAGAAAATATATGTGACAACATTATCGGCACACTTCTTAACATTGAAGACAAGGCGAAAGATACCTTAAAATCTAGGATTGATTTGACACATGGGTATCGAGAAAGATTTGCAGGTGCAAGATGAAGGTAAACCACGGGATATGGCACTAGTTGTATGCGTCTTGGACAAGGTAAAAGGAAAAGAATTCTGCGAGGTCTGTCACGTGTGAGATTCCCACATGGATTTGCTTCCAACCCTGAAAGGAGAGTCAGTGCAGATGGAAACAAGGTACAAGGGTTGAAAACTCATGACTGCCACGTCCTACTTCAAAGGGTTTTACCTATTATCCTTAGAGGATTGGGCATACGACTTATCTGAGTAGTTGCGAGTTGGGACAATTCTTGAGGAACTCTGCGGTAGAAATATCGGGATAGATGCTTTGGAGCATCTTAGAGACAAGATACCAACTATCCTATGTGACCTTGAAGATATATCCTCCAGCCTTCTTTGATGTGATGGTGCATTTGGCTGTTCATCTACCTAATGAGGCACTACTTAGAGGTCGATGCAGTATGGCTGGATGTACCCTATTGAAAAGCGGCTAGGCACTTTCAAGGGCTATGTTAGGAACGAGAGCTAGACCCAAGGGTTCCATTGCGAGGCCTACATTGCTCTGAAGCGTTGACATTCTGCTCAAAATACATTGAAACAGTGATCAGCTTAGCAAAGAGGTGGTGAAGACAATCCGGGCTCAATGTTTTCGATTATTACATTAGAGATTCTGAGGGAAGAGTCGACAAGAGGACAAACCTAAATATTTGGACAAAATGGTTTGGTATGTGTTGAATAAATGTCTTGAGATACTACCTTATATCAAGTAAGTGCGATCTTTGCAGCTTATACATCGTAATCTACTAAACTTGCAACACATTCTTATATATTTAGATGTTTGTGCGATCACTATGTTGTGCAGCATCTACAAGAGGAATTCTTGCCGCAAAATCCAAGAAACATTGACAAACTGGTTATGGCAGGATTTGCGAAATGGTTCAAGAACCATGTAAGCTTTTTAAGTGCATTGTCAGTTTTTTTAATATATTGAGTACATAAGATGATCAGCTTGTCTATTTTCTAACCATAGGTTAAGAAGATGCGGGAGGATGGGCAGGTAGTTGATAATGCCCTTTACTCACTAGCAATGGGTCTTGATACTCGGGTAAGACATTATGAATCTTGCGTTGTTGGAGATATGCGCTACAACACCCTTGCACAAAACGAGCGAGGAAGACACAAAATAGTGCCATCATGAGCACGGATCGTATGACAAAGAGACAACTGAAATGTATGCTAACATAACAGACATTGTTCGATTGCGATATATCTCGATTTTGAGGATCATCGGTGTGTGGTTACATTGTCTTTGTCGTTGGTATAACCTGTTTTCGGGATCGCAAAACCGAGCTGATGATTATTTCAAATCCATCAATGTCAAGCGGCGTACCGGACCAACGAGCCTTTTATTTTGGCAAATCAAGCAACACAGATATTTTCTTGGAAGACACATTTGCGTAGCGATGGTGGAGAGTATTGCAAAGGTTTGAGCAGAGGAATTCGTTTAATGAAGTTGCACAACAAGATGATGCTTACTGCTGCTCACGATGTACAAGATAACACAGATGTTCCTAATATCTTTGAGAACCATCACGTCAATGGCGCGGCGAAAAGATTGCTGTCGTCTTTGTGGACATACAAGAGTTGATCAAGAAGAAGCCAGCGTTCGAGGGCGTTGAGGCGAAGAAGAAGATGACACCGTGGGGAATTACGATTCAGGCTGATACACATGGCGAAGATGTTGGCCTTTGCTGCTGCTGCGGATGATGATTACATTGCTTTTGTTGTATTTTCACATCGGAAGGCGTTTTTATCTACTATGTGAAATTGTGTTTGCTATGACAAGCTGAAACTGATGAACATGTTGTTTAGTATTTTCTTTGTGAGAACATCACTTGTTATGTATGCTGATTTGTGTTTGGTGATTGTATGACAACTAAAACATGATGACATTGTTGTTTAGTTGTACTCATATTTGGCTGTGAAACTTGAATTTGATGACATAGTTTGCTGTTGGACTGCAATTTGCTCGGCGTCTTGAATGAGAACAAAGCTGACCAGACGGGGCCTCTGCTATTATTTATTTATATGAGCAAAGGGATACCCCGATTTCCGTTAATAGAAATCATTAGATGTTCACAACACTATACCCACCTGCTACATGTTTCATTCATTACTAGTTTTAGCAAAGTGCTCATGTAAGTAGCCATGAATACATCACAGTGCTACATACACTGCAAATAAAGAGACAATCATCCTCTGAGCACATTGATTTTCCCATTATCTTCACAAGCTCTTTCATCTCCTCATTCTTTGTCAAGCCGTTCAGCATTGTTGCTTGGCCATGATCAAAGGAACTGCATCTTTAACCTTACGCTCTGCATCTTCCTCTTACATCGTTCCTTGATTACTTGTCCAACACCCCAACTCTCTGGTATTGGGATTCCTCGGCTAATCAAATAATCAGCGTGGTTGCATTCCCCATCACAACTTCCGAAATACAAATCACACGAATCTTCCCTTTTACGCTTTCGAATCAAATTGGAAGATCATCAACCAAACTATTAAAAAATCAGCAAGCTGAAAGCAGCGAACAACACTTAAACATATTATTACCCCATGATTGGGCATTTGTAGAAGACTTCGGCCATGGTTGCAGATTGTGGTTGAGGCCGACGGATGACTCTGCGTGATTTGCAGCGGTGGCACCACACCTGCAACAGCGAGTTGCGATAAGCAATCGGCTGCGGTCTTGGCGTCTTGGCGAGGTGTGATGAGACCACGGCGATGAATGCAGTGGCGACTTGGTGCATATTTGGTTGTTACTGCTGAAGAAGCGGTGGACGAGCAACCAGCGGACATGGTTGCTGCAGCGAGCTTCGATGCTAAGCGAGTAAGTAGAAGAGGAGAAGCGAGCGTTGGATATGTCGGTTTCACTACTTGCGAGTAGCATAGCACCATATATAGTCATAGTCTAGGTTTGGATTGAACCAGCTACGAACACGTCTTTCTTTTTCTAAAACTTCGGCAGCGTCTCTTTGGTACACTAGCTTTTTCATCGCCTTCCCAAGTCTTTGATTTTCTTTCCCTTTTTTGCGAGGAAGGAAGGAGGAAAAATTGAGAGTTCCTCGGACTCGAACAAAGACCTCTCGGTTGAAAACCAAGGGTGCTAGTCACTTATGTGGCGAGCGTTCCCTGTGAGGAGGGCGACAGAGCGACGCATTTTCCTCGCAGTTTTCTTCCTATATATAAAAAAGTATGCTACTTGGTGTCCTCTTAGTCAAAAAGCGATTGTGCCAACCTTGACCGTTCGATTGACATTCAACGTCATCGCGTTTCTTGATCTCTTCTTCCTCGAGCCATAAAAGCCAAACCGGCGCGGTGGGACCGCTGCTCCGCCTCCACGGTGGCTGTGATCTTCCCGGCTCTGTTCATTCCGTCGAGGCCTCACCGCCGTCCTCCGCCTTGGTTCTCTCGCCCTTGGCGCCGCCCTCGGTGTTGTCAACATGGTCAACAACCGAGAGGAATAAGGAGATATTTGTACATGGTGAGGATGTGATAAGGACCGACAACAGCGCAGATATTTTGTTTTTTCGGGATGGAGAAGGGTATCAAGCTGGGTTGTGCGGGACCCGTGGCCCGTCTAGCCAGAACTTTTATTTCATATGTTTAGCACATGACTAGCCAGTTTGTTTTTTCCTTTACGAAAATGGCTAGCCAGCTATTTTGTTTTTTGAGAATAACCAACATAGGCCTACTTGCTTTTCTCGCCTACTGCTGGTGGAAATCTTTCAAGGCGAGGAGGATGCATTTTGCCCAGAAAATGGGCTATAAGTAATAAGAAATGGGCTACAAGTAATAATAAATGTGCTATAAGTAATAAGAAATGGGCTATAAGTAATAATAAATGGGCTGTAAAATGAAAAAATACAGCAAACATGCAATTAGTTCCCAAATACTGTTTTCTTTCGGATTTTGATATTTTAAATTTCATTGTTTTTGTGTGGGTAAAATTTCATTGAATTTAAATTAAGGTATATTTAGATTTAAAATTAATTTGAATCTGGCTAGAAATTTCAGTTGTATCTTTGTTTGGGACAGATTTGGAGGCTGACTTGTGGGTCTACTAGGTTGGCGTGTACTTTGGCTTTGTCAACTTAGTCCACAAGCGATTCAAATTTAGTCCTAGCGATTCTAGCAGCGATGACCGTTGGATGTTAATCCAGCGGCCGTCTTCTTCTTCAATATCGATCTTCTTGCTCGGCCGCCCAAACCAGCTCGTTGGGACTGCTGCTCCCGCCTCCGTGGCGGTGTCTTGTCGCCTGAGCCACGCACCGCCCACCCTACTTCATTCTGGCGAGGCCATTCCTCTACTCACCCACACCTCCTGTTATTTTTCGGCGGCAGCCGGACCGATGGCTCCCTCGTACTCCCGACCGCGTGGGCAACCATTGCAGAGTCTTCCCGGCTATGTGTTGTTCCTTCCTAGGCCTCGCCGTCGTCCACCGCCATGGTGCTCTCGGTAGCGGCCTGGTCAACATGGTCAGAGCGACATCCATCGGCCGTGGACTATGCAGCGCATAAAATAATGATTCCTCCACACGGCAGTGGGGCCACCGGAAGGGCCTCGTATTTCATGAAAAAATGTTCCCCCGTGACATGTCGGACCCACCAGCTATATCTTCGCATGCAAGGAAGTGCCTCCTTATTACGCACAAAAATGAATACCCACCACGCTAGATGGGACCCACCATAGTGGGAGGATGACTTAATGGGCCAACTAAGTTGGTGAGGGACGGAGGGGTTTGTCAACTTAGTCAATATGAATTCTAGCTCCGGTGACGTCGATGTCCATTCAGCGGCCATAGTGCTTCTTCAACCTCTGGTCTTCTTGCTCCGGCCGCCCAAAGCAGCGCGCGGTCGTGCAGCGTGCTCTTGCCTCTCGTGGCGGCTGTGATGCCTTGAGGCCTCACCGCCCCTACTACTCCCCTGCTGGCCCGGGGTATCCTCTACTCACCCACCCCTGTTATTCTGCGGCGGCAGCAGCCTCACGCCCTTGACCGAACAGTGAACCCTCGTACTCCTCTCCGCGCGGGCTACCACTTTGCTGCGTCTTCCCGGCTCCGCGTCGTCCCCTTCCTAGGCCTCGCCGTCGTCCAGACCACCGCCTGGTGCTCTCGGTGCGGCGTGGTCAGCGTGGTCAACGACCGACTTCCATCGGAAGAAATCTTGTCACGTGGAGAGGCGGCGGTGGGTCGAAGCGGCCGCGAAGTGCCTCCTTATTACCGCAAAATAATTATTCCTCCACGATAGCAGGGACCGGCCCGGACGGGCCACCTTATTCAGCGAAAAAAGCGTTTCCCACACTGCTGGGACCCACGGACGGGCCAGCGTGTTTCGTAACGTTCCCCCAGCGATCCTTCGGACCCACCGGAAGTGCCTCCTTATTACGCACAAAAAAATGAATACTCCTCTTGCTAGCTGGGACCCACCATGGTGGGAGGCTGACTTGTGGCCTTACTAAGTTGACTAGGACGGGGGCCTTTGTCAACTTTAGTCAATATGAACGATTCTAGCTCCAGTGACCGTACGATGTCCATCGAGCGGCCGTGGTCTTCTTCAACCTCTGGTCTTCTTGCTCCAGCGCCCAAAGCAGCGCCCGGTCGTGCCGCATGCTCCTGCCTCCCGTGGTCGGCTGTGCTGCCTTGGAGGCCTCACCGCCTACTATTCCCACCGCTGGCCGAGCCCTGCGGCGGCAACCTCACACGGCCGAACGGTGAACCTCGTACTCTTCTCGTGCGGGCTTCCTTGCCCACGTCTTCCCGGCTCCCGTCGTCCCTTCCTAGGCCTGCGCCGTTGTCCACATCTGGTGCTCTCGGCCGGCGTGGTCAGCGTGGCCAGAGCGACTTCCATCGGACGTGGGTATGCGTGGAGAGGTGACAGTGGGTCCTGACGCGGCAAGGAAGTAATGATTCCTCCATCGGCGGTGGGACCACGGACCAGACCCCTTGTATTTTTGAAAAATGTTTCCCCTTATTCTTTGGGACCCACCGGCTACATCTTTACAAGGAAGTGCGTCCGGCGAAAAAAACAAGCGATTCGCCCCCACGACCGTTGGGACCCACAGTGACACCTTCCGCGCAAGGAAGTGCGTCCGGGCAAAAAGCGATTCACCCCACATTGCTGGGACCCACGGTACATCTTCGCCGGCAAGAAGTGCTGACGGTCGGGACCCACCTAGTCAAGCGGACGTAGCGTTGTCATTACAGTGTGACGTGTGCGTACATCTTTGAGTCGTTGTGAAGCGGCGCCGCGTGTCGTAGTAGTAAGCGGCGCCGCGTGTCGTAGTAGTGGGCGCCGCGTAGCATACTGCGTACATACCTGGCGAGGGTGCAAGAAAGAAAATACAGCCGCGTGCGTACATACGGGTAGGGTCTCGAGCAGCCTACTCGCGCGCATACATACATGGCTGGGTCGGAGCGGAGAAACAGCGTCGTCGTCGTGTTCATGGGGAGCCAACCCGTGCAGGTCGGAGCAGAATGCGTGGTCGTGTTCGCCGGGAGGCTTGGGCAGAGCGGCGATGGAAGCGAGGCTGGCGTGCCGCTGGCGGAGAAGCAGACCTCCTATGTTGAGCGGGGTCCACATTTATCGGGAGGGTGTGGCGTACCGCAAAGCGGAGAGTGGTGTGGCGTGCCGCCAAAAGCGGAGAAAGCGGACCTCCACGGTCGAAGCAGGGGTCTGTTGATCGGGAGGGTGTGGCGTCAAGTAAAGCGGGCCGAAAGCGGACTTGTGTTGGGCGCTGGTGAAAGCAGGGGCCTGTTCGCCGGGAGGGTGTGGCGTGTCATAAGCAGGACTCCACGAGATCTGTTCATCTCCACGTCGACCTCCTCCAGCCTCCACGGGATACGTCGACCTCCTCCGGCCTCCACGGGCTCCTGTTCATCCGGCCTCCACCGCGTGCTACTCCACCGGCTCTTTGTTCAACCACCCTTCACCATCTCATTCATCCAGCCCTCCACCCACGGGGTCTGTTCAACCACCCCTCCATGGCCACCCCTCCACCGTCTCTGTTCATCCAGCCCTCCACACCACGGGTCATGTTCATCTAGAGAAGCGCCACCGCTCCTTGTTCATCCAACCCCCCACTGCGCTCCTTGTTCATCAATCGATCGGCTTGATTAGCAGCACTAGTGAAGAATCGCTCCATCGGGTTGATTAACGACCATCGATCGGTCGCTCGGGTTCGATGTAGCGTAGCCTCTGATTACAATCCTTCGGGTTGATTAGAGCCCAACTCCTCGCTTCGGGTTTAGTTAGACCAGCGCCTCACACACCGCAGCGTCGTGTCTGAAGAAACACGCATCGCTTCGGCCCCGACCTCCCACCGTAAAGCAACTCCCGAAATTTTCCTCCCCTCGCTTCTACGTTTTTTTCCATCATGGGCGGCCCAAAGAATGTCATGCAGCTGCGTCTCCGTCCCTCCGGAATGAAGCCCATTTTCTATCATGATTTTTGTCATAGAAGTAGAGTCCACCACATCTATGATGATACGGGTTTCGTCACAATTATCGTCATAGAAGTGTCATATGTATGTGAGAAAAATTTAGTTCGACCCAAAATGTCACAGATGTATCTTTTTTGTAGTGTAGTTAGGAGGCTTTTCGGGCGAGGAGGCCTTGCCTTTTCGATCATAGATGCTTTTGTCTTGGCCTTCTTAAAGGCAAACTTGTCTAACTCATATGCGTACTCGGATATTGTTGCTTCAGTGACTCTTGTTAATTGAGCTTATGTATTCGAGCCCTCGAGGCCTGACTTGTAACATAAAGCTTGTATTATTTTAATTTGTGTCTAGAGTTGTGTTGTGATATCTTCCCATGAGTCCTTGATCTTGATTGTACACATTTGCGTGTATGATTAGTGTACAATTGAATCGAGGCGTCTGAGTTAATGTCGAGCCATTGCTGTGTAGGTAGCCCCCTTTCCAACACCTTGGCCGAAGTTGAGTCTAGGCACTACAAAAAACTTTTACTAACATGGCTGTGTGTCTTACGGGCCCACGTCATCATTGGGTGGTATTAGGATCTTTTTATTCCTCGACTATACTCTGGGACTCTAATCTCTTGTCTATTCGGGTTAAAGATTTTACTAAGTCTGACTCTAGGATCTCGTAACCACTTCCTCCCGGCGAGCCCCTTCACTACCGATGATCGCTTGCTTCGCCAGAAGATTCTGCAGATACTCCTCGATGTTTCCCGAGACCCTGTGCCCAATGCTTTGTAGTTCCTGACCACCGATAATCCCCGCGCATAACATCCTTGCCGCTTGTACATTCTTTCCCAGTTGTTCCTATTGTTACAAGATACCCCTAGTACTCTCTGTTGTTTCGAGAGTCCATTGTGCCTTCTGCTTTGCAACTTCTTTTTGCATTGCGGATAATTCACTTAACAGGGGTTCGTTCATCCCCAGTTGTTCATATGCTTTCCAAAATACCTGAAAATGCTATCTAATCTTTCAAAATCCTCTGCAGCCTATTGCTCTTGATTCTCCTTGCCTGCTTGCATTAAGATTAATTCCATATGTCTAGCAATGTTCTTTAAAATTCTATGTGATTGTCATTCTGTTCCTATGGATTCAGCGTGTGTGCGAATACTCGCAATCATCAATTAATCATTGGAAATTTTCTTTCCGGCTCAGACATCCTTCCAGATATGAGCTGGTTCTTGCCCAATCCAGATTTGATTGGGTACACCTCTAAGTCTATTCAACTTACTCATCTTTTGATCAGAGCCTCTGCTTCTGATCCTTCGTCTTGAAATCATAATTCCTTTGTACCCAAGAATCGAATCATTTAGACGTTTCTATAAGCTGATGCCTTTACATCCCCTTCTTCATCTGATTGATTATCGATACTCACATCAATTACGTAAGTGAATCGCGGATCCATTCTTTGAGTTGTTATCCGACAATGTCCTTCACATCAAAAGTCTTGTGAGTTTTTCCACGATACATAATACCTTTGGTAAATTGTATCATCTGCTTTGATTCCGATACTCTACTTTTGAACTCATATCTTTTGCTTGGTTGATGGTTGCATAGATTAAGTAAAAATGCCCGATGGGTTGAATTTATGCCTTCCATAATCCGTGTGAACCGAGACTTCTCACGAGTCTTACTCTTTTGGTACTTAGCGGATAAATCCTCGCCCTACAATTTCTTGAAAAAGCGAGAGTGAATGAAAGGTTATGCATTGAAGAAGTGGGAGTCGACCTTGAACTTTGTGTTCATGCCCATGGACCCGATGTGGCACTTATCATGGAAGCTTCTTGTGATAATAATAATCCCCTTGTTATAAGTTCATCTGGTATCTATGTTTGGTCCTTTGCAACCGTGGTTCTGACCATGATTGTTCCCCTTTTATTCCATTTCTCGGACAAGTTCACACACTTGTCTTCTGTAGATCAATGCAACTCCATAACCTCTATTTTGATCTTCCTTCAAGTATTACCCTCCGGTATCTTGAGAATATCAAAGAACTGTGTTGCTTCCTATGAGTCTTCATCTAGTATTGCTTCTCACCGATTTCAGATTTCTCCCGGGATCTGAGTTATTAATCACTCGAGAACACCGATAAGTGAATCGATTCCACACTCTGATTCTATAACTCTAAGTAATTTTTGTTGCTTACGAGTTTAATAATCCTTCAAGTCATTCCTACCCTGATCGGCTATATCATTATCGTGCTAAATTTTAACTGTGCTACCTGGTCCTTCTTCCCGGAGCACATTTTCCGATGATGAGCTAAGCCTACGTCGATCTTCCTCGTCATATCATTTCGCCTTGAACAACAAGCTTGATTTTGAGTATGTGTCATACCCATGGTTCTAATAAGCTTTCGCTTCATCATAACTTTGACTTGATGTCATCGCCAATCGATTACATCTTTATGAAATCTCTCGACAAATGTGTCATGATCATCATCAACATTTTGAGCTCTTCCAAGTTATGAATCGAATTCATGATGATAAATACCATCCTTGCCCTCTCGATGATTTGTGTTAACATCGACAACCTTCTTGCATATCTACTTGCTGTCACATCGGGGTATATCCTACTCTACTTGTTCTTACGAAGGCTATACTCCTAATACTTGTGTTTAAACACATTTTCCTTTCCATTGGAGTGTTTAATCCGATAATCACATTTTTTCCTTTCCATTGTTTTGTATAATATTTCTTGTGATCTATATGACATAGGCAGTAATATTTCCCTGCTTATGTAAACACCTCGGTGTACAAACTGTCAGTAAGACCCTGTTACTATTGTGGACGACATTCCGATAACCACCGATGGACGAGAACTTTGCCTATTGGTCCGCCTCGTTCAATGAGCAAGAGAATGGTTCTCTTCGTCCCTCGCCCTTGGTACCGATGATTGTTGCCGACATAACTGGTAGGCTAACCTCTGACATGCCTTGCTATCATGACCATGCAAAATGAATAGCGCCTTTCCTTCTTTTAACCCACAAGGTGGGCCCATAACCCACAGTTCCATAGGATCAAAACCTGACTCTCCTGTACAACCTTGATTCCGAAATATTCTTTATACTTGGCTTCGTATGTATTTTACGAGCCACCTTCCCTCACTTATTCTATTCCGATGTCAGACGCGATATTTATTTTGTTGCTCTGAGCCCCTCTCACCCTCTGTTTCAGGTATCGAACATTTGCCTATGGCTTGAAAATTCTCATGCCTACTTTAATTCTCTCGATGTTTTATTAAAGTTTCAACTCGAGAGATACTTCTGCCTCATTCCCTGAATTGTTCACGAGCTAATTAACCCTTTAAGGGTCAGTTCTCCCAAAGTTACTATTTACTTCCCCACATAAATCTCGAGACGAGATTTCTTGTAGTGGAGGAGATTTGTAACACCCCCAGTATCATGCTACAGTAATCTCCTATTAATGACGACAAGTCATCAATGTTACTGCTGCTAATCTCACTTTGATTCAAAACCGATTTGAATTCCAATTTAAAATAAAGTCAAAATTCAAATTTGCCAAACATGCAAACTAAAATGTTCAAAGGGTGGAAAATAATCCCTGGATATTTTAAATGTTGGAACCAACCTCTTTTAAATTCCCAAAGTGCCCCTGGAAATTATGTAGTGGTCCAAAAACTTTTAAAATTGGTCTTTCCAATTTCTAAAATTGGTTAGAGAACTTATTTTGGCCTCAAACCTTTTGTGACTCGTATAAATAATGTGCTTGATTTATGTGACAAGTTTCATGTTGAATAAAACTCATTTGGTATTAAATTAAAATGTGAAACAACGATGAAATGAATAAGCAGAAAAGTAAAAAGAGGAAAAGACTAAAATCCTACCGTGTCTTCGGGCCATATGTGACCACAGTGCACATGGCCCAGCCCACCACGGCCTTTTCCCCTTCTTCTATTCCTTTTTATAGAGAGGAGACAGGGGCCATGGCGTGGCACGCATCCACCCCCACCATGGCCGCTACCGTTGTCGTGTCGAGCATCCCGCGGCCTCCTAGTGGATAAGAACATCACGCGCGACCCTGCTGAACCCTAGCCACTCCCCCTCTCCATCGTCTCCCACAATTGATTCCGAGCTCCGCTGTGCGCATCCATGGCCGCGCCGCCTTCATTGCCGCGACTGTCATCCTCCCTGCACCGCGATAAGCCATCTAGGTGGTTTCCCTCGTCGTCCTCACCCTCTTCCATGAAGATCCCGACCAGAGACGCATCGAGGCGACGCATCGGTCCCCTTCTTCAACCTCGGCTCCGTCGGCCCCGGCCGTTGTCTCGCCGTCCTCCCGCGCTCCGGCAAGCCCCCGACCCTTCTCGAGCTCACCTCAACCTCCCCTTGGTGAGCCTCGTCTGACCCCCCTCCTTTCCCCACTCGATTCGACGTCGTAAGCCGCCCCCACTGCCATGACCAGAACTCCCCTCCACGAGCGCCTGACTGCGCCCGCGCGCCCTGCTGCACGCACGGCCCACCGCCTTCGGCCACCATCACTACCGCGTTACTGCCTGCTTACTGCTGCTGCTGTAGGCCGTCGCCGCGAGCACCGTCCCCCTGCTCGTCACCGCCTAGGGCCTGTCACGCCCAATATGCGGCCCTATCCAAAAGGAACTCGACGGTCCCACCAAGGATAGACCTGCATATTGGAACGCTTTTGCAAGGTGGATATCATTACATCAACATTACATAATAGTGGGATACATAGATAAGGCACAAATGCCACAAGAATACATCAACATCATATACAAGACCAACATCCGCTACGGATGAAACATAAATAAAACTCAAGCGACATCCACCACTTTAGCCGGGCTGCCGACACTGGAACCTATCCCTGATCGAAGAAGTAGAAGAAGAACTCAAGACAAGCAAGCATCGCTCTCGCGTCATGATCATCATAAACCTGCACACACTGGCCCCATTGGTGTAGTGTCATGATGAAGCCCGAGGACTCATCAATCCCATTACCATGGGTATCAAGACTAGCAAAGCTTCTTGGGTAAGGAAGAGGTAAAGTGGTGAGATTGCGGCAGCGGCTAAGCATATATGGTGGCTAACATACGCAAATGAGGCGAGAAGAGAAACAAAGGCGATGCCAACTAGTAATGATCAAGTGATCACGAACTCCTACTTCGTCGGACATAACCCGAAACCGTGTTCTCCTCTCGATCAACCCGAAAAGAGACACTCACGTTTACGCACACGGTTGGTGTATTTTAGAAGAGTTTGCTTCAAGTTTACTACAACGGACATTAACAAATTCCCATCGCCACATAACAGCGGGCACGGCTCTCGAAAGTTTATACCTGCGGGGTGTCCCAACAGCCCATGATAAGCTCACGCGATCAACGAAGGATATTCCTTCTCCCGGGAAGACCGATCAGTCTCGGAATCCTGGCTACAAGACATTTCGGCGATAATAAAACAAGACCAGCAAGACCTCGGCGTGCCGACATCCCGATAGTAATCCAGCGCGTATCTCGTCTCGAGCCCGACCGGATAAGCTAAGCGTACAGTACGGCGTAACCCAAGTTACCAAGGGATGGTCCCATACGGTGCTCTAGTTTGGACCAGCGCAGACAAGCAACGGCCCGGGCGGGGTAAATAAAGATGACCCTCGGGATCTGCGGCTCCCAAGGGAAAAAAGGCTAGGTGAGGCAAATGTAAAACCAATGTTGGGCCTTCTTTGGAAAAGTCTTATTCAAAGCGAACTGTCAAGGGGTCCCAAAAATCACCCGATCGCGTTAGGGACGCAAAATCCGGGAACATAATACCGATATGGCGGAAACTAAGGCGGCGAAAAGTGGAACAAAACACCAGGCATAAGGCGAGCCTTCCACCCTTTACCAAGTATATAGATGCATTAATTAAATAAGATATATTGTGATATCCCAACAAGTAAACATGTTCCAACAAGGAACAACATCTCCATGTTCAACAAGGAACAAACTTCATCTTCACCTGCAACTAACAACGCTATAAGAGGGGCTGAGCAAAGCGGTAACATATAAACAGCGGTTTGCTAGGAAGGGTGTCAAGGTTAGAGGCTGACATGGCAATTTGGGATGGCTTGATAAGCGGGTAATAGGTAGCGCAGCATAGCGATAGAAACGAAGCAACTTGCATAGCAATGATAGTAGTGAGATCGAGTGGCGGTCATCTTGCGAAATCCCGCAAGGAAGAAGAGCGAGTCCATGAAGAAGGCGAGCGGATGAAGCGAACCAAGCGTGAGCGAGCGAATCCTCACGATCATAGCAAGCAGGAACTAACAAGAAGAAGCACACAACATGGTAAACACACCACACATGAACAAGGCATGATGCACAACCAAGCATGATGCATGACAAATCTAGATGAGGCTACTCATGCCAAGAGATGATGCAAACAAGAACAACACATCAAGGCAAGTTTAAATGAGGCCGGGAACAACATAGAACAACTCTGGTAAGTCCTCATATGCAAATTTCGAAATTTGTCCAGATCTGAATAAACCTTATGTTAAAGTTGTTAAACAACAAGTTAAGATGCACCACGATGATCTACGAAATTCTAGTCAAGTTACATATGAAGTTCATTAAATTGAAGACTCGGCCTAGAAGATATGAGCAAAACAAGTTAAACATGGCATTGATGCAAAATGCATACAAACATCAAGAAAACACATCAAAAAAAGGATGCAACATGATAATATGAAACTACATGCAAAATCAAGAAAGTTTCATATAGAGCACACCAAAATGGAACAGCGGTTAAACACATACACACAATACAAGGCATAACAACAATCGAGCCAAAACAGCAAGTAGGCATATTGCTAGCATCAAAACAACATGCTACAGGACCTCAACAAGAAAACAAAAGGCATGGGCATGATGTACAGGTAAAGCATGACAAAACATGAACACTGAGCCATCTCCAGAAATGACTAGAACATGCTCAAACACACATGGCAAGATTGCAAATAATAACAGTTTCAGGCTTATCAGGAAATAACATCAGGTTGCAATGTTTAGAGCTATCAAACAACATGTTACATCAAGCTATCAAGTCAAACTAGAGCATGGCATGAATCTACTAATTGCATATAACAAATGTCCTTTACTGACCATGAGCCAAAAAGGACCAGAAGATATGATGGCACCCATGTAAACATGGCAAGTTATATGTCAGATTTAAACATGGCAGGAACAACAATAAGTAGTAATGTTGGTGAGCTTGCACCACTCACCACAGAGCGATACATGGCATGGCAAGGCAACAACAATAAGAATACATGGCATAGAAGCTATACATGGCAAGAAAAACATCATAGCATGCAAGGATCAACTACAACAACCTTGGCAAAATTGAATAACATGTAAACAATCTGCCACGAAAATTTTATAGCAAAAGTAAGAGCTCGATTGACTCAAGCTATGGCACTCCATAATTGCAAACAAGGGCATGGATGGATAGAGAATAACCATATGTTCAAAACATCCTTACTGAAGTATCTCAAAATATGCATGGATCTCTCGGTAGCATCAAGTTTACATGGCATAAAAATATCGTGAGCAGGGGCTGAAATCAGCAACATCATGAAGCCTAGTTTGCATGCTTGTGCTAGTCACCACAGATCACAAAAATACATAGCATACACCCTATAAAGATGGCATGGCATATTACAAAACACATGTGGGGCTCAAGTTCATAGGATGCACACATCAATCATGGCAAAAATGACAAAGTGCATGTTACGATAAAAAGCTGAAACTAACATCACATAGCCCTCTTCTAACAGCATTTAGGGCATCAATATGAGCTCAAATGAAAATGATGCAATGGAGCGAAATGATGTACTCGTCGAAGTGCGAACAATTTGACATATTACACGCACAAAGCGGAGCAATATGCAGAGTTATGGCATGATGAATATGGCTAAAAATATGCACCTATCTCTGGGACTTAGGCGAAAAAGCAGGGTCAACCGGGTGCACGAGAAATCGTGGATGTGGGAGAACTTCATTAGGAGTGGAAGAAAGGCGGGAGTTGTCGGGGGCGGGGCCAGGGAGGTCGAGTGGCGAGGCGGGCGGAGATCGGCGGATCCCACGAGATCGAGGCCGGAGAAGCGGCAGCCAGGCGGAGGTGCTGGCCTTGCCGAGCCCAGCGTGGTGGCGGCCCGCGGAGCGGAAGGAAAGCGGCGGCCAGGGAGGAGGCTGGCGGCCAGCAGCGCTTGTGCACTTGAGACTGGCCCATCAGGGGCCAAGCGCGTCTTGCTGAGGCCTTGGCAATGGCGGCCAGTGAGGCCAGTGGCTGGCCCAGCCTTCAGCGTCCTTGAAATCGCGCGTGGGAGAGTCTCTGGGCATGAGCCATGTGCAACGGCCAGCCAGCGTGAGATGGGCCTTGAGGGCGGATCTGGACCAGCGAGACATCAGCACCTTGTGTGGTCGGCGGGTGGGCCAGACGGACATGTTACGGCCGTCGTGGACATGTCGGACCTGAGAGGAATTTTAGGGTTTGAGGGAATGATCCATGCGAATTTGAGGGAGGGCTATATATATAGGTAGAGGAGCTAGGAGAGTCAAATGAGGCCGGTTTTACGTGTGCGATCGTGAGCAACGGCCAAGAGCATGGAGGGAGTTTGCTGGGTTTGGGCCACTTTGGAAGGATGTTGGGCTGCACACAAAGAGGGCTTCCGGTTACCCGTTAACGTTGGAGTATCAAAACGACCTCAAATAGCCTGCGAAACTTGCCGGAGCGGTCTACGGTGCTATACCAAGGCCGCTTGACAAACCTCGGGCCCATTCAAGAAACGTTTAACACCCGCACACGAAAAGAGGTAAAGAGGGGCCGGCGGATGACATAGGAGTGCGGATTGCAAAAGCGGACAACAGGGAAAATGCTCGGATGCATGAGGCGAACACGTATGCCAATGTGATGCACATGATGACATGATATGAAATGCAGCGATGATGACATGGCAAAGTGCAACGCACGCAAGCACATGACATAGCAAGAGCGAACGAATAAGCTGGCGGACACTGGCGCGCCGAATCCGGGGTATTACTGAGGGCGCTCCGAGCCTACCGTGCCTACCAGCTCAGCCCTTTAGCTGCGCCCTTGCCTCCGGCGGTGCCAGAAACACTGTTGCAGCCACGCGATACTGCGCCCGCCTCCAGCCTGCCTAAAGCGCCTGCTCCACTCGCTCCTCCGCACTTTGCCTCAAGATTTGCACGGCCTCTAATGGCTTTCGTCAGCCGGCCCGCTCTGTGGCGGCTTGGCTCGTCTGCGACCATGTGGCCGGCTGAATGTGTGGAATTGTGCCCAGCCGCGTGAGCCACACCCCCCTCACAAATTAATTGGGACTAATTTTTAGGATTAGTTTAACCCTAACTAGAATGCATGACATGTGGGGCTTTCTGTTAGAATTAAAGTGTTAAAATAAATTAGGTTTTACCTAAGACAATGACACATGGGACCCACTTACCTTTGTTCATCTGTTGACTAGTCAAATATTGGTGAGTCAACTCTGCTCCTTGACAGACATGTCATCCTCTGGTACACTTATGTTGAGGTAGTTCGGGAATGGCGGTCCCCACACTTGCACTGCTGCGGCATGGCTCAAGTGGGGGCCCAGTAGTGACCCAGCTTCATCGACTCAAGCTCAAGACCCTCGCGAGGCCAAGCCTCGCCCAGGAGGACGGCAGAGAACCTTCCTCGGGAGCAGCCTCGCCAGGCGGGCTCACAGCGAGGCGGAGATCAAGGCAGGAGTGCCTCACGAGGTGCCCGTGGCCATGAGCCATGTAATCACGAGATCAGTGAGCCACCCTCATCTTGATGATCCTCATTTCCCCTTTGGTGCAAAGGGGGCAAAGCCTGAGCCAGGCATCGGACAAGGTTACCGCTTGATTGCAACAAGACCAAGACCAGCGGAGCGGAAGGAAGGAGGTCATCGTGGAGCCAGGGGCGGCGTCAAGTCGAGCCGATGGCAGCCAGGAAGACCAACTTTAGTGTCGGGATAAGTGTACTAGATGTTCCCCTTCAAAATGGCCAATTGTTGGGCGCCCTTCACGCTCATTATTTGGGAAGAGGCCGGGGCCTCCCTCTATAAATAAGACTAGCCACCACAAACAGTAGGGAGGAGAAAGAAAAAATGAGACAAGTGGAAGGCAGAACAGGTCCGAGACCTACAGAGAGAGAGAGAGCAGTGGAATCTCCCAAACAGCATCGCTTTTGACTCAAGAACAGCCCCTCATGAGAGCTGTTCTTCCTTTATCTTGTTCTTCATCAGCCCGGAGGCAATCCAGCACACCACCTGCTTTGGGTAGGGTGTTACACCTGGCGGTGGCCGAACCGGTATAAACCTTAATGTCTCTTGTGAAATTCTTCGCTGAAGATTAGATCCTAGCTAACCATAGAGCGCGTGAGCTAAATAGGGAAAGAACTCCATAGGGCTTTTGATGTTTTGAAACTCAAAGTGCAAGAACAAGTGAAATCCGAGATTTTCTCAGCGCCACGTGGGGGTGCGCTGGAATCTTATTCCCTTTGGTCGCGTGTGATATAAGCGTCGTGACCATAGATGGCCTTCATGGGGAAATTATTTAGACAAAGGCTACTCACTTTCTCGAGTGCCCAGAAGGCTCCCATCGCGGCGGACTTACCGTGGTTCTAAATCGATTTGGCATACTTCGCCTGCCCGGTGAAGAGGTGACTTCGGCTTCGTCCACATCCGCCGGAGAAATTGGCGAGAACATATAAGATCTACTCGCCGCTCGCCCTGTTGAAAATCTTAATCCTTGAATACAGGAAGCAGAACATGGAAACATTGTCGCCAGCAACGAAACGAGCTCCTGCGCTTCTACTTTGTCGGGAGCGTCTCAAGAAAGATAAGCTCAAACCGGCAAATCAAGGATCAGTCCCGCGCCCTTGGCTCCCATCTTAAACCCTCACGTTGAAATCCTTAAGGAAAAGTGGCGAGGAGGAGGGTAACCAAAACACCCTCTGAAAGCGCCACAGCTCCAGGGAAGTAGTTGGGCCGAGATCCTCACGCGTCCGGCGACCTTTACAACAAGAAAAAAAAGGCTGCCGGGGAAATACCTGGGGTCAATAAGAAAAGTGCTTTCGCGTGCTCCAGCCTGGCGCCAAAAGTAATGGCCTCCCAGAACCACGCGTCAGAACCCGTCGTTGCTCCAGGGCAGCATTGCAATAAAATCCACAAAAGAGCAAGCTCCGCTCCAGCGTGAGAGCCACAAGTAGCCCTTGTGGTACTGCAACGCTATTCACGCATGCAAGCTATGCAGCGTCGCATGGAAGAAACAAGTTCAAGCAGACACCGCCACCTCGCTCTACCAACCGCTGCAGGCATGAGTTCCGTCAGCTCTCTGGTGGACATGAAAACCACCAACTTCAGGGAGACCCGAAAACATCATGGTGGGTGTGGTTTCCCTATGGCGGCCGAAGGGCGGAGCCAGACACGGCTCCCAGGTACGGACTCGGCACGATCTCCACACTGGGGTAGATGCGCACCAGCTTAATGACCAGCTGCAAAGGCACTCGCGATGAGCCTCGACCTCCGCGACATGCGCCCGAATCAAAGCAATAGCCGGAGAGACCTGCGCAGTACATCCGGTAAGCTTCAACAACGCCGCCTCAAAATCCCCAAAGGTGGCCCGAGGGAAGCCGTCATCTCGGACCCCTTCTCCAACCGTGTGCGTGATGTCAAGATGAAGGAAGAGCTAAGCAGAGTACATGAAAGATCTAAGGATATCCACAGGGTATTCAACTTGGCGACCAAATGCGACCGGCCTAAGAAGCGCCAAACCCTCCTCGAACTTCGTGCCGATCCAAGAAAAGCTCAAGGCCCGGGCGTGAAACCGCGGAATTTCTGCCCGTGATTTCATGACTGAACCAGTGACACCAGCGAGCGAGATCGGCCGAGTGCGTGCAAGAAGCGGCCCGTGCTGCGTGTACCCACGATCTCCACGCTCCACAGCACCAATGAGATGCCGGGAGTTGAGGGCCGTGCGGAGAGGGCGTATCGTGCGTCACGTGCCCCAATGATCGGGAGCCTACGACTAGGGACGAGGAAAAGGCGGGGGCGTTAGGAAAACCGTAGCCTAGCCAAGAGATGGGCGTGGCAGACCTCACGAGGAACACTTGGCGGGGCCCGGCACTCGTGAGGATGTTGGAAGGACCAACCTCGTGAGGACCAGAGACAAAACAGCCTTGACTCCACCTGTACCCGCGGCCGCATGGGGAAATGCGAAGATAATAATCAGGGCCCAAGGCTGGGGGCTTCCGGGGAGGTGCAACATCTCCTTGCAACAAGGTGGCTGAACTGATCTTCAGCGCAACTTCAAGAGGTTGCTCATGAGGTGAAAAGCGGTCCTCTGGCCGGCCACCGCCCTCTGCAGGTGGTCACATCGAGCGTTCAGCCGGGATCGGCTCCTGTGCACAGCGAGCAGTGATGCTCCCATGCAAAACTCAGATCCCAGCAAGTAGCAGTGCAAGTCAGGGACCATCACCTGCCAGGCGGGCCAAGACTCAACGTCTGTCATGTGAGACTATTCAAGCGATCTGGGAAGTGCCATGTGATCGACAAGGTGATAGGCCCTTCTCGAAGTCAGAGGTGACTAAACCGATCCAGGAAATGGCGATAGGGGCAAGTTAGCCTTGGTCACCTTGGATAAGCACCCAACAACTTGCATATCAGGCTAAACAACCGCCCATTACTTCATACAATGCCATCCTTGGGTACCAGCTTTGGCCAAGTTCATGGCGATGACTCACAATAGCTACATGTCCTCAAGATGCCGAAGCGGAGGAGTCATCCGGTGCCTTGTGAGAAAGGGTCTGATGTGCTCCTTGGCGTGCCTTCAAAAGCCGCGCAATCGAAGACCTAGATCACGGGGCGGGAGACTTGATCCCTAAGAAGAAGAACCGCTGGTCAAGCCCTCGTGGGGCAGGCACCTCGGGGCATGGCAGCGAGACCAGCCCGTTCAAAGCCACCCTCTGTCGCGTGGGAAGGCCGCCCGGCACCCTCCTCGAGGCGAGGGCTGGGGGCTCTTTCATGGCGAGCCACCGACTGGCGGGAGTCCGAGGAGTGCTCGGGCACCACTTGGGCGTGCTTCAAGGCACGTTCCCTCGGAAGGTATGAGGCAGGAGGCCAAACCCTCGGGAGTTCATCACGAGGCATCCGAGAGCTCACGAAGAGTGAAGTCATGCGCGGCTATGCGCCGCTTGCCCGCCGTGGCCCCACATCAGGCGAGATCTGGGCTGCGAATCTGCTCGACATGCGAGGCTCAACGGGCGCGTCTCGAGGCGCCCTGGGACCTCACGCGTAGGCGTTGCGAGGTCACGTCACGGCTATGTTCGCATGCCTTCGGCCTACGAGCAGCGATGGCCGCCCATCCAGCGCTGCGAGGTGCGTTACAGGGCTCAAGAGGTCAGCAGCGTGCGTTCTGGCGAGACGAAGATGGCTCGAGAACCCCCGTGCCCAGCCTCGAGGCTCCAGTGCAGAGAGCTCGTGAGGTCGGCCCCATCACTCACGCACATCGCTACCTCAACATCCGCGCTTATCCGATGGCGTATGCTTTCTCCGCACATCTAGATGGATTTACTCCTCCGGCTTATCTGATTCACACAATTGTTGCATACTACTGTCGCGGGCCTCTACTGCCCTAATGCAGCGCTTACTGCGTTAAAGCAGGTGTACACAGGCATCACGACTCATGGCTCTTCTCCTCCGGCCCTCACCCCCTGGCCTTGACCCAATGTTAATCCAGCGACCGTCTTCTTCTTCAATATCGATCTTCTTGCTCGGCCGCCCAAACCAGCTCGGTTGGACTGCTGCTCCCGCCTCCGTGGCGGTGTCTTTGTCTGAGCACGCCCCACCTACTTCATTCTTGGCAGGCCATTCCTCTACTCACCCACCTCCTGTTATTTTCCGGCTGGCCGGACCGATGGCTCCTCGTACTCCAGGCGTGGGCAACCATTGCAAAGTCTTCCCATTATCCTTGGCCTCGCCGTGTCCACCGCCATGGTGCTCTCGTGTGACCTGGTCAACATGGTCAGCGAGCGACATCCATCGGCCGTGGACTATGCAGCATAAAAATAATGATTCCTCCACTGACAATTGGGGCCCACCGGAAGACCTACTCATGAAAAAATGTTCCCCATTGACATATCAGACCTGACTATATCTTCGCATGCAGAGTGCCTCCTTATTACGCACAAAAATGAATACCCACCACCTAGATGGGACCCACCATAGTGGGAGGATGACTTAATGGGCCAACTAAGTTGGCAAGGACGGAGGGTTTATCCCAACTTAGTCAATATGAATTCTAGCTCCATTGGCGTCGATGTCCATTCAGCGGCCATAGTGCTTCTTCAACCTCTGGTCTTCTTGCTCCGGCCGCCCAAAGCGGCCCGAAGTGGTGCCGCGTGCTCTTGCCTCGTGGCGGCTGTGATGCATGAGCCTCACGCTTCTACTCCCCCTTTGGCCGGGGTATCCCTCTACTCACCACACCCCCTGTTGTGCCCGGCGGCAGCCTCACGCCCGTTAGAGACGGTGAACCTGGTACTCCTTTCATGGCGGGCTACCAGCTGCTGCGTCTTCCCGGCTCGCTCGTCCCCTTCCTAGGCCTGCGCGTCGTCCGGACCACCGCCTGTGTGCTCTCGGTGCGGCGTGGTCATGATCGGCAATGACTTCCATCGGAAGAAGTCTTGTGCGTGGAGAGGTGACAATACGGGTCGGTGGCGCGAAGTGCCTCCTTATGCAAAATAATTATTCCTCCACGATGGGGACCCGACGGGCCAGACCACCTTATTCAGCGAAAAAGCGTTTCCCACTGGCTGGGACCCACGGACGGGACGGCGTGTTGTAACGTTCCCAGCGATCAACTCGGACCCACGGAAGTGCCTCCTTATTACGCAAAAAAATGAATACTCCTCTTGCTAGCTGGGACCCATGGTGGGAGGCTGACTTAATGGGCCTACTAAGTTGACTAAGGCAGGGGCCTTTGTCAACTTTAGTCAATATGACGATTCT
>JAHIAM010006915.1:0-32877 GCA_021605205.1 Aegilops longissima
GAGAAAGAATATGATCAACATCGAACAACTTGAATTGAGTCCATCGGGAAAAGAAAAGGATGAAGAATGACGAACGAAACGAGAATTCACGCGTTGAAATAATTGAGGGAAGACTCCACACGAATGAAATTGATGGTCGGAAGAAACTCGAACTCCGGGAATAATAGGGTGGGAGGGCGGGAAAAACAAGGCAACTTGGAAGGGGAAACCGACGAATAACTTGAAGAGACAACACCGGTTGAAATCATTGAGGAGAGAAAGCAAAGATTTAGCACGAGTAGGATCGATACTTGATTACGGGCTCCGGTTCCGAGAAGAAGAAGGGTGGGCGGGTGGGAAAAACAACAAGGACAACTTCGGACAAAGAAAAACAACGACGTCGCAGGAAGAACTGAGGATTGAACTCAAAGATGAAGAGACCCGAGTCAACTTGACGAGTAATGCACCAGACAAAAGAGGATGGACAACTCACGAACTAACCACGTGATCCTAAAGAAAAATTTTGAACGGGAAGAGGAGTAATTCAAAACACCTACGTCAAGATTCCTCACCAGAGCGACGAAGGGGCAGAGGAGTAAAAAGAATTCCTGCTCTCCGATATAACTAGACTCCGAAAATAGTTTTCTTCTAGACTCAACAACGACCAAACTACACGATCAATCAAGGGGGCTCCTAGGGTCGGTCGAGGCTCTGATACCAACTTGTAACGCCCAATATGCGACCCTATCCAAAAGGAACTCGACGGTCCCACCAAGGATAGACCCGCATATTGAGACGCTTTTGCAAGGTGGATATCATTACATCAACATTACATAATAGTGGGGATTCATACATAAGGCACAAATGCCACAAGAATACATCCACATCATATACAAGATCAACATCCGACTACGGATGAAACATAAACAGAAACTCGAACGACATCCACCCTGCTAGCCCAGGCTGCCGACCTGGAACCTATCCCCTGATCGAAGAAGAAGCAGAAGAGGAACCCCAACAAGCAAACATCGCTCTCGCGTCATGGGCATCGCAGTCCTGTACCTGCAACTGGTGGTGTAGTAATCTGTGAGCCACGAGGACTCAGCAATCCCATTACCATGGGTATCAAGACTAGCAAAGCTTAATGGGAAAGGAAGGGTAAAGTGGTGAGGTTGTAGCAGCGACTAAGCATATATGGTGGCTAACTTACGCAAATGAGAGCGAGAAGAGAAACAAAGGAACGGTCGTCAACTAGTAATGATCAAGAAGTGATCCTGAACACCTACTTACGTCAGACATAACCCAAGAAACCGTGTTCTCCTCTTGATCAACCCCGAAAATAGACACTCACGGTTACGCACACGGTTGGTGTATTTTAATTAAGATCAACTTTGGGTTTTCTACAACCGGACATTAACAAATTCCCATCTGCCACATAACCGCAGGCACGGCTCTCGAAAGTTTATACCTGCGCAGGGTGTCCCAACTTAGCCCATGATAAGCTCTCGCGATCAACGAAGGATATTCCTTCTCCCGGAAGACCCGATCAATCTCGGAATCCGGCTACAAGACATTTCGACAACAATAAAACAAGACCAGCAAAGCCGCCGGATGTGCCGACAAATCCTGATAGGAGTCGCACGTACCTCGGTCTCGTGGCACACCGGATAAGTCAAGCTACGAGTAAAACCAACCTCGAGTTGCCCGTGGTGGCCCATGAGTTGCTCGGTTCGGACCAACACTCGAAGGAGCACCTGGCCGGGGGCTAAAATAAAGATGACCCTCGGGCTCCGAAACCCAAGGGAAAAGGGTATAGGTGAGGCAAATGGTAAAACCAATGTTGGGCCTTTTTGGAAAAGTCTTATTCAAAGCGAACTGTCAAGGGGTCCCATAAATCACCCGACCGCGTTAGGGACGCAAAATCCGGGAACATAACACCGATATGAAGGAAACTAGAGGCGGCAAGAGTGGAACAAAACACGGGCATAAGGCCGAGCCTTCCACCCTTTACCAAGTATATAGATGCATTAATTATATAAGATATATTGTGATATCCCAACAAGTAAACATGTTCCAACAAGGAACAACATCTCCATGTTCAACAAGGAACAAACTTCATCTTCACCTGCAACTAACAACGCTATAAGAGGGGCTGAGCAAAGCGGTAACATAGCCAAACAACGGTTTGCTAGGAAGGGTGCGAAAGGTTAGAGGCTGACATGGCAATTTGGGAGGCTTGAGTAGCAAGTGATAGGTAGCGCAGCATAGCGATAGAACGAAGCAACTAGCATAGCAATGATAGTAGTGAGATCCAGGGTAGCGGTCATCTTGCCTGAAATCCCGCAAGGAAGAAGAACGAGTCCATGAAGAAGACGAACGGATGAAGCCGAACCAAGCGTGAGCGAGCGAATCCTCACGATCGCATAGCGTAACAGGAACTAACAAGAAGAAGCACACAACATAGGTAAACACACCACACATGAACAAGACATGATGCACAACAAGCATGATGCATGACAAAGCTAGATGAGGCTACTCATGGCAAGAGATGATGCAAACAAGAGCAACACATCAAAGCAAGTTTAAATGAGGCCGGGAACAACATATAACAATTCCGGTAAGTCCTCATATGCAAATTTCGAAATTAGTCCAGATCTGAAAAACTCTTATGTTCAAGTTGTTAAACAGAAAGTTAAGATGCACCACGATGATCTACACGAAATTCTAGTCAAGTTACATATAAAGTTCATTAGATTGAGACTACGGCCTAGAAGATATGAGCAAAACAAGATAAGCATGGCATTGATGCAAAATGCATACAAACATCAAGCAAACACCTCAAAACAAGGATGCAACATGATATTATGAAGCTACATGCAAAATCAAGCAAGTTTCATATATAGCACACTCAAAACGGAGCAACGGTTCAACACACACACACACAAAACAAGTTATAGCAACAATCTGCCCAAAACAGCCAATAGGCATATTGCAAGCATCAAAACAACATGCTACAGGAACTCAATATGAAAACAAAAGGCATGGGCATGATGTACAGGTAAAGCATTACAAAACATGAACACTGAGCTATCTCCAGAAACAACTAGAACATGCTCAAAAACACATGGCAAGATTGCAACTAATAACAGTTTCAGACTTTGCAGAAAATAACATCAGGTTGCAATGTTTAGAGTTATCAAACAACATGTTACAGCAAGCTATCAAGTCAAACAAGAGCATGGCATGAATCTACTCAAAGCATAGAACAAAAGTCCCTTACTGACCATAAGCCAAAAAGGATCATAAAATATAGTAACACCCATGTCAATATCGAAAGTTTCGTTAACAGATTCAGCAACATGGCATGTCAAAAACTGATAACAAGTAGGCATGTTTACAAGCTCGATGCACTCACTACAGAGCCTTATATGATAAAATAAGCATACATACATCAAGAAGACATGGCATAGAAGACATACAGGGCAAGAACAATAACATAGCATACATGGATCAACCACAACAACCTTGGCAAAATTGAATAACATGTAAACAATCTGCCAGGAAACATTTGATAGCAAAAGTAGAGCTCGATTGACTCAAGCTATGGCACTCCATAATTGCAAACAAGGGCATGGATGGATAGAGAAAGACATGCTTTACAAAACATCCTTACTGAAGTATCTCAAAATATGCATGGATCTCTCGGTAGCATCAAGTAAACATGGCATCAAAATATCAGCAAAACAGGGCTGAAAACAGCAATAACAAGACACCTAGTTTGCATACTTGTGCTAGTCACCACATAGATCACAAAAATACATAACAAGCACCACTGGAAAGAAGACATGACATATTACAAAACACATGTAGGACTCAAGTCCATAGGATGCACACATCAATCATGGCAAAAATGACAAAAGTGCAAGTTCTGTTAAGAAACAGAAACTAACATCACATAGCACTCTTCTAACAGCATTTAGAGTATCAAGATGAGCTCAAATGAAAATTATGGAATGAGATGAAATGATCTACTCTTCGAGGCGAACATTTTGACATATTACACGCCCAAAACGGAGCAACGATGACAGAGATATGATGCAACGAAAATGGAACAAAATTACTGCAGATTTCGGGACTTAGTGAATTTTACCCTCCGAAAAGTCAACGGGACGGGAATGTGCGGGATGGCGAGATCCGGGACGGAGGCAAGCGCGTTTGGTTGGAGGGATGGGTGGATCTCATCCACCTTCGCCGGATCCGGCCGGAGAGGAACTCCGGCGAGCTCCTCCGGCGAGGTGAGGCGGCGAGGAGGGAGCCGGAGAGGGCACGGGAGCAGAGGAAGCGAGTCCCGCGAGGGAGGCGAGGCAGAGCCAGCGGCGCCGGGCGCCGGACGGAGGTAGACGGCGGCGGGCGGAGCTGCGCGCCCGGCGAAAGCAGGGCTCTCCGCGGCGAGGCGACTTCGGGGCAGCGCGGAGGAGGCCGGAGCCGAGGCGGCGGGGGCGCCCATGGCATGGCGGCGTGACGACGGCCGGAGGAGGGCAGCGCGGGTCAGGGTCTGCTGGGCGGCGGCGCAGGCGACGCCTGCGAGGGAGGCGGACGGGCCGACGGGCGGCGGCGGCGGCGGGACGCCGGGCTCGGGCGGCGGCGCAGCCCGGCGGTAACGGCGAGGAGCGGGCCCGCGGGCCGGATGGGCTCCGCGGCTTGCGCGGGCGCGCTGGTCGGCGACGGCGACGTGGCAGCCCCAGTGGCTGGCGCGGCGGCGGGATGACGTGGCGCCGGCCGATTGGCCGGGCGGCGTGGAGGCGGCGGCCGACACGTCCGGCGGGCGGGTGGACACGTCCGGTGGCTGCGGGAGGAGCTAGACTAGGGTTTTGGACCGAAATTTGAAGGGTGCCCATATAAATAGGTAGAGGGAGCTAGGAGAGTCCAAATGAGGTGCGGTTTTGCCACGCCGATCGTGATCGAACGACCGAGAGCATGGAGAGGAGTTTGGTGGGTTTGGGCCACTTAGAAAGGGAGTTGGGCTGCAACAAAAGAGGCCTGCGGTTACCGGTTAACTGTTGGAGTACCAAACGACCTCGAATGACACGAAACTTGACAGGCGGTCTACCGGTGCTATACCAAGGCCGCATGGCAAACCTCGTCCATTCCGAGACCGTTCAACACCCGCACATGAAAAGAGGTAAAAGGCGCCGGGAGACATAGGAGTGCGGATTGCAAAACGGACAACGGGGAAAATGCTCGGATGCATGAGACGAACACGTATGCAAAATGAAATGCACATGATGACATGATATGAAATGCAAATGATGACATGGAAAAATGCAACACGCAAGCAAATGACATGGCAAAGACGGCGAATAACTGGCAGACACCTGGCGCATCGAATCCGGGGCGTTACACATAAGCCTCCTTATATCTTCCTCAAAACAGCCACCATACCTACCTATTATGGCATTTCCATAGCCATTCCGAGATATATTGCCATGCAACTTTCCACCGTTCCATTTATTATGACACGCTTCATCATTGTCATATTGCCTTGCATGATCATGTAGTTGACATCATATTTGTGGCAAGGCCATCATGCATAATTTTTCATACATGTCACTCTTGATTCATTTCCCATCCCGGTACACCACCGGAGGCACTCATATAGAGTCATATTCTGTTCTAGTATCGAGTTGTAATCCTTGAGTTGTAAATAAATAGAAGTGTGATGATCTTCATTATTAGAGCATTGTACCATGTGAGGAAAGGATGATGGAGACTATGATTCCCCCACAAGTCGGGATGAGACTCCGGACGAAGAAAAAAAGAAAAAAAAGAAAATAGAAAAAAAAGAAAGGCCAAATAAAAAAAGGGAGGCCAAAAAAAAAACAAAAAACAAAAAAAACGAGAGAAAAAGAGAGAAGGGACAATGCTACTATCCTTTTACCACACTTGTGCTTCAAAGTAGCACCATGATCTTCATGATAGAGAGTCTCCTATGCTGTCACTTTCATATACTAGTGGGAATTTTTCATTATAGAACTTGGATTGTATATTCCAACAATGGGCTTCCTCAAATGCCCTAGGTCTTCATGAGCAAGCAAGTTGGATGCACACCCACTTAGTTTCTTTTGTTGAGCTTTCATACATTTATAGCTCTAGTGCATCCGTTGCATGGCAATCCCTACTCCTTGCATTGACATCAATTGATGGGCATCTCCCTAGCCCGTTGATTAGCCGCGTCAATGTGAGACCTTCTCCTTTTTTCTCTTCTCCACACAACCCCCATCATTGTATTCTATTCCACCCAAAGTGCTATGTCCATGGCTCACGCTCATGTATTGCGTGAAAGTTGAAAAAAGTTTGAGATTACTAAAGTATGAAACAATTGCTTGGCTTTTCATCGGGGTTGTGCATGATGAGAGCACTTTTGTGTGACGAAAATGAAGCATAGCCAAACTATATGATTTTGTAGGGATGAGCTTTCTTTGGCTATGTTATTTTGATAAGACATAATTTCTTGGTTAGTATGCTTGAAGTATTATTATTTTATGTCAATATTAAACTTTTGTCTTGAATCTTATTGGATCTGAATATTCTTGCCACAATGAAGAAGATTACATTGATAAATATGTTAGGTAGCATTCCACATCAAAAATTCTGTTTTTATCATTTACCTACTCGAGGATGAGCAGGAATTAAACTTGGGGATGCTTGATACGTCTCCAACGTATCTAATCTTTTTGATTGTTCCATGCTATTATATTATCCATCTAGGATGTTTTATATGCATTTATATGCTATTTTATATGATCTTTGGGACTAACCTATTAACCTAGAGCCCAGTGCCAGTTTCTGTTTTTTCCTTGTTTTTGAGTATCACACAAAAGGAAAACCAAACGGAGTCCAATTGACCTGTAATTTCACGGAGATCGTTTTTGGACCAGAAGAAGCCCACAGAGCACCGGAGATGGGCCAGAAGAGTCCCGAGGCACCCACGAATGTGGGGGGCGCGCCCCTACCTCGTGGCCGCCTCGGGGACCCCCCTGACTTTTTCCTGACGCCAAAACCTCTTATATATACAGAAACCACCAGAACATAACCTAGATCGGGAGTTCCGCCGCTGCAAGCCTCTGTAGCCACCAAAAACCAATCGGGACCCTATTCCGGCACCCTGCCATAGGGGAGATCCCTCATCGGTGGCCATCTTCATCATCCCAGCGCTCTCCATGATGAGGAGGGAGTAGTTCACCCTCGGGGCTGAGGGTATGTACCAGTAGCTATGTGTTTTGATCTCTCTCTCTTGTGTTCTTGATTTGGCACGATCTTGATGTATCGCGAGCTTTGCTACTATAGTTGGATCTTATGATGTTTCTCCCCCTCTACTCTCTTGTAATGGATTGATTTTTCCGTTTGAAGTTATCTTATCGGATTGAGTCTTTAAGGATTTGAGAACACTTGATGTATGTCTTGCGTGGGATACCAGTGGTGACAATGGGGTATTCTATTGACTCACTTGATGTATGTTTTGGTGATCAACTTGCGGGTTCTGTGACCTTGGGAATCTATGCATAGGGGTTGGCACACGTTTTCGTCTTGACTCCCCGGTAGAAACTTTGGGGCACTCTTTGAAGTTCTTTGTGTTGGTTGAATAGATGAATCTGAGATTGTGTTATGCATATCATATACCCACGGATACTTGAGGTGACATTGGAGTATCCAGGTGACATTAGGGTTTTGGTTGATATGTGTCTTAAGGTTTTATTCTAGTACGAACTCTAGGATAGATCGAACGGAAAGAATAGCTTCGTGTTATTTTACTATGGACTCTTGAATAGATCGACCAGAAAGGATAACTTTGAGGTGGTTTCGTACCCTATCATAATCTCTTCGTTTGTTCTCCGCTATTAGTGACTTTGGAGTGACTCATTGTTGCATGTTGAGGGATTGTTATATGATCTAATTATGTTATCATTGTTGAGAGAACTTGCACTAGTGAAAGTATGAACCCTAGGCCTTGTTTCCTAGCATTGCAATACCGTTTACGCTCACTTTTACCACTTGCTACCTTGCTGTTTCTATATTTTCAGATTACAAATACTCATATCTATCATCCATATTGCACTTGTATCACCATCTCTTCGCCGAACTAGTGCACCTATACAATTTACAATTGTATTGGGTGTGTTGGGGGACACAAGAGACTCTTTGTTATTTGGTTGCAGGGTTGCTTGAGAGAGACCATCTTCATGCTACGCCTCCCACGGATTGATGAACCTTAGGTCATCCACTTGAGGGAAATTTGCTACTGTCCTACAAACCTCTGCACTTGGAGGCCCAACAACGCCTACAAGAAGAAGGTTGCATAGTAGACATCAAGGCACAAGCCTCATATCCTTGCCAATGTTAAATAGTATTCTGGATGAGCGATGGCATTAACTGAAGTAAAATGATGAACTTAATTAGCACTAACCTCTAAGGGGCAACTGAGAAACCGCCTGCCAATGTCGAATCCCTCCATGCATACACGTTGAGCGGGAGTGTGCCCGTGCACATAACTCAGCTTTTGGTACTTCTCGGTGGCACAAAAATCGGAGTCAAACTTGTGTTGCGGGAGTCTGGAGTCAAGCTCCGGATCCGGCGGCAGATCGCTTTCCTGGGGGGGGGGGGTGGTCATTCAGGACGGATTCAGCAAGGAGCCATACTTTGGACATGGTAAAAAAGACCGGGATAGATTGGAACCTGACAGGACGATTCGGATCCATAGTGCACCTGCCTTCTGATGACCTTAGGCAAGTGCTCGACGGTGACCGCCGTCGTGGCGGCGATACGAGCAGGAGAAGCCGCACCGAAACCATCAGCACCACTCTTCCGCATTCCCACAATGTCAGCGCCAGGCGGGGGAATTTGGAGGCTATGTAGGGATTTGGGGGAAATGGGGAAACTGTGGAGATAAGCTAACGGTCGCGAACTACTAATGGCACTATATATATGTTGTATATGGCACACTGTTTGTACATGTCGTTTGTGTTAGGTATTACAACGTCACACACGATTTCCGCACCAAACCGTGTGAGAAGATAACGTAGGTTAGACATGGTTGCCGTTACATAACCGTATGTGATGTACTACCCTGTCCATATAATTGAGTTACAGTGAGATACCGTGTAAACAGCCGCTCCGCAGATATCCATAAAAAAACAACAACCGCTCTGCATATAGAGATGGCGGCGGCGGCCTAGGCAGCGGCTATCGGAGAAGAGGTCAATCCTCGATCGGTGGGCGGTGGCGGCGTCGCAGGAGGTCAATCCTCGTTCTGCGGCGGGAGATAGGAGGAGCTCAACCATCGAGGTCGGCGGCGACATGATTCGAGCACATCCATCGCGGTCGATGGAGGGATAGTGGAGGTCGAACTTCAGGCGGCAACCGCACTAAGCTTTGCTCCTCGACCCTGCTGTCTCGGCGTGCCGCCGCATCGCGCTTGTCTGTCTGCTGGGTGGAGGTCGTCGCGCGGCTAATTAATTAAGGTGTTCTTTTCGTGAGTGGCTAAATTTAGGTATTCAATTCCTAAGTGTAGTGTTGTACTAGTACACTGCGTGTAAATTGACTGGCCATTAATTTTTGTCATAGCATGTCTGGATCAACATGGAGCGCCCTCAGTAATTATTAAAATAAAACCTTGTGATTTATGCACGCATCTTTGGACAACAGTTAATCCATGTATTAATGTTGTTGTTTTGTTTTTAATTACCATTCGTGTGCTGCAGATGGAACGATCTTGATGGATGAAGAATTGGAAAACCGCAGATTTTATCAGTGGCGTGACAGAGTTCATGAATTTGGCTAAAAGTACAAAGAGGAGAATTGGTGATGCGGATTACATCCTGTGTCCATGTACTGATTGTGCCAATACAGAGTCACATGAAGTTGCAGATGTCTAGATGCACTTAGTCTCTAGGGGGTTCATGGATGGATATACACATTGGACCAGACACGGTGAAGAGGAGGTCATGGATGAAGATACCCAGGGCAGCGAGATGCCAAACCCCGATCAGTGTCACATGGATGTTGAATCTAACATCGGGGCAGAGGCGTCAAGCTACCAATGGAACATCGGAAAGCCGAAACGCCCACTGGAAAACCAAGACATCGACGCAGATGTCAACGATCTTGATATGCCAGATTTTGCTGCTATGATTGCAGATTTCGAGAGCCCATATAAGCATATGATTGGGTACAAGGATCTGCCAACCATTATTGCAGACTCCAAGAAAGAATTGTATGCAGGTTGCAAAAAGAAATATTCCAGGTTGAGTGCCACCCTGGGGCTTCTCAGATTTAAAGCAGCGCACAGTCTATCAAACAAGGGCTTCACAGAGATGTTAGGTCTTTTGAAAGAAATTCTTTCGGAAGATAATGTGCTCCCCAGAAGCACGAATGAAGTGAAGAAAAATGTTTGCCCATTGGAACTTCAAGTACAAAAGATACAGCTTGTGTGAATGATTGTATATTGTACCGTGGTGAGTACAAAGATTTTCGTGCATGTCCCACATGCAAGCATGCATGATACAAGCGCAGGAGAGCAAAGGACAAGTACAAATTGGATGACGAGATCAAGACAGGAGTCCCGTTCAAGGTTGTTTGGTACTTGCCTTTAATTCCAAGGTTGAGGTGTTTGTTTGCAAACCCTAGAGAGGCAAAGAGGTTGCGGTGGCATCATGATGAGCGAATTGCGGATAGGTATATGAGTGTAAGTGCATCTAGTGCCCCTTAGTGATTTTGGTGTATTGAAGACTTATAGGTTAAGGGACTAATATGTTTATGAGTGTAGACAGGTCTATAATTCTATGAGGAGTTTGATATTTACAGAGAAACTCGACCCCTAAAAATGAAGTTCTTCAACTGAAGACTTTGGATTTCTGAAGACTTTCTGAAGACTTTGAAAGTGAAGAAATTGGTGTAACCTTGAAGACTTGGTATTCATTCGAGGAACATGAAGCGTGAAGACTTTTGTTTTCGTAGTTTCATTTTCTCTTTCTTGAGTCATAGGAAACACCGTACTGTTAAAGGGGGTCGAGGCAATACTAAGAAAAAATTTCCATGTGATGCTCAACTCAAATCCTACACCTACCAATCCCTTGAGTGAAGCCATTGGAAATCTCATACAGATTCAGTCATATTCTTGATGTGATGTAGACGAAGTTCTTACGGTCTCTGAGGAATTTATTCGACCGAGGAGTTAGGAATTCGCCAGTGTGGATTGCCTACAGTGAGGAACATGATAGCCCCGAGGAATTTGACCTCAAATTTCGACCGTTCTTGTGCTCTGCGCCACCTGTCCCAAAATATCTTATCCACCTAACGGTCATATCATTGAAGGGCATTTATGTCTTATCATGTCGGGCTGCTCCCTAGGCTATAAATAGCCGCCCCTACAACCACTAGCTGGTTGGCTGCTCGAGAGAAACCGACACTTGTCATTTGAGAGCATCCCATCCTCCGAGGACTTTGAGCGAAAATCATCGAGTGAGGAAAAACCCAAACCCAAACACCTACAAACCCAAAGTTATTGAGCATAACTGAAGAGATTGATCCTGTGTGGATCCGACGCTTGTTACCTTTGAAGACTGTGCTTCTTCCAGACGGTTAGGCGTCATGGTCTAGAGCATCCAAGAGGAAATTGTGGATTGCCGAGTGACCGAGTTTGTGAAGGAACGGAAGTCACCTCAAGACTTACCACGAGTGATTGGGCGAGGTCTGTGTGACCTTAGCTCAAGGAGAATACGATGAGGACTGTGTGTCCTCAGGTTTAAATACCTAGCCACTCCAACCAGATGTACAACTGAGACAGCAGTTGGAACTGGTCTACCAAATCATTGTCTTCACCAAGCATACTGGTTCTTTTTCCTCAACTCTTTCATTTCCTCATAACTGTGTTGTGCACTTGTTCATATCTGTGTTTGAAGACTTTCACTGAAGACTTTCCCAATTTTCTCAGTTCAATTTCTTCAGTCTGTTTGTCTCCATCCTGTGTTATCCTGTGTTTACGCTTTCTGTACTCTGTGCTTGTCTTCATTTCATCATGATGACCATGTTTGTGTTCTGTTATGTTTACTTTTGAGTACTTATTCCGCTGCTAGTAGTTCTTCGTTAAGGAATTTCCTCACCGGCAAATTCCTCAGTGAAGAATTCATAAAAATCGCCTATTCACCCCCCTCTAGTCGATATAATGCACTTTCAATTGGTATCAGAGCAAGGTACTCCCTTGTTCTGTGTGATTTTGGTTTAACCGCCTGGAGTTTTAGTTATGTCGACCACAGGTATGAAGAGAGTGACATGCCCCATCTTCAACGGTCACGATTATCCCAAGTGGAAGGCCATGATGAGGAAGCGCCTCATGGCTATGAACAACAAGCTGTGGACCATCACTGAGATTGGTCTTACCGATCTGTGCAAGATGGCGGAAGCTGATGACATTCGCAAGTTCACCCTTCTCAACCTCACGGCGAGGGACGTCATCTGCTCCTGTCTGTCTCAAAATCAGTTCAGGAATATCATGCATCTCGGTCATGCGAAGCTTATCTGGGACCGTCTCTCTGAGGTCTATGAAGGTCATCGAACTCGTCATGATCCTTGGTTTGAGGATTTCAAGGAATCTCTCAAATCGATGACATTCGAACCAGAATCATCATCCTCTACTCCATGCCTTATGGCAAAAAGTGCTGAGGTAACTGAATGCTACCTATCTGAGTCTAGTGATGATGAATCTGGTGATGAATTTCGACCTAGTTATGTAAAACTTGCTTCCCTTGCCACTAAACAACAAAGAGCGTTGGAAAAAGTTCAATACATGCTAAATAAGAGCGATGATATGTTGGGTGAAGAAATGGATCAGTCGAAAGCTTTGGCTGAGAGTCTTCAGAGACTTCAGACTAGGTTTGACAACCTTCAAAGTCATCATAACACTCTCTTATCTGATCATGAGAAGCTTTCTTATGAATTTCTTCAAAGAAAGCAAGAACTTGAGAAGATAAGAGTGAGTTATGAAGATCTTCAGCAGGAGCGCGATTCATTGCTAGCTCAACAAATCAACGCTGCTCAGGAAGAATTTGTTCCTCCATGCTTGAAATGCATTGAACATGAATCTGCTAATTCTTCACCTGAATATTCAAATGCTTCTAATGTTACAAATTCTTCACCTGCCTCTGCTATCACTAATTCCTCATCTGAGGACATTGCTAGTATCACTGACGATGCATGGCTGAAGGAATTGTACATGATAGGCATATACAAAAGCCTCAAAGGGCATCAAACTCTTTGTGATGTGCTTAAAAAGCAGATCCTCAACAGGAACCCTAGGAAAGAGGGTATTGCCTTTGAGAGGAAACTCAATCTTGATGGAACATATTGGAAGCCGAGCAAGTACCCCAAAACCTCATGGGTTGCTGCAAAGGGACCTCGATTGATCCATCTAATCTATCTGACTTTACATGTGAATCTCCTCATTCTTCCGATGAGTCATTTGACTCAACTATAAACTGTTCAAAAATTAGAATGGTGAAGTATTTGCTAGATATGTTGGCACTAACCTGCAGAACGGTTCCCCTATGAAGAAAATCTGGGTTCCCAAAAGGTGCCTTGAAAGTCTTCAGGTGAATGTCCTCATGACACCACCTGTGAAGAATAGGAACCCTAGATCAAATTCTTCATATGGATCCAAGTCCTCATACGGACCAAATTCCTCACGTGGATCAAATTCCTCAAAAGGATCAAAGTCCTCATATGAATATCGTCGTGCTAACAACTCTGTTTCGCAGGGAAGAGCTAAGGGCTATGAATATGAGCATTATTCTTCTAACCATTATGTTCATAAGTCGTCGAATAATTTCTCTGCTTATTCATATGCTTACCCTAACACCTCTTATGTGAAACGACATGGATTGGCTTCTATGCCACCTTTCTCGTATGGAGCTCGTAGAGTGATGAACTCTTTGCCGCCCTTCAGTGTGGGTGGTGAAGAAAAATAACTAATCTCTTCTGCAGGGTCAGGTCTCCAGACATGCGTGAACGTCTGAAGAATTTGCTGGAGACCTGAAAAATGCCTGAAAGGACGTAGGCTAATCATGAAGAAATGAACTTTCATTTCTCACGTCCTCATACTGCTTTATCTATTCTATTACTTTATGAAATTGATCTAATGAATTGATGTCATATTCTTCACTAATGAAGTATATGAAGTTCGTAAGATGCACTAATTCATCTGCAGGATGATCAACCCAAAGCCACTGAGTGGGTCCTCGATAGTGGATGTACAAATCACATGACTGGTGACAAGAATCTATTGATGGATGCTCCCTTATCATCATCGCATCTGAAGCATATCATCTTCGCTGACAAAGGCAAAAGTCAGGTATTGGGTCTAGGTAAGGTTGCGATCTCAAAGGATCGACACATGGACAAAGTCATGCTTGTCGAGTCCTTAGGATACAACCTCATGTCTGTCTCAATGCTTTGCGATCTTGATATGGTTGTTGTCTTTGGCAAGTATTGTTGTGTTGTGATCATGGAAGCTGACAATTCCAAAGTCTTCGAAGGCTTTAGGAGAGGAGACTTGTATATTGTTGATTTCTCTATAGGACCACAACCAGCCGTGTGCCTACTTGCAAAATCTTCAGAAGGCTGGCTATGGTATCGACGACTTGGTCATACATGCATGAGGAATTTGCACACACTTGCGAAGAAGAAGCATGTCATTGGCATTGAGAATGTCAAATTCCTCAAGGATCACTTATGCGGAGCCTGTGAAGCTGGAAAGATGACAAAGGCTAAGCATCAAGCAAAGACTATCATGACCACCACTCGTCCATTTGAATTGCTTCACATGGACCTCTTCGGTCCTAACCATTATTCTGCAGTTTCAAATGATGCATCTCAATATGGCTTTGTTATTGTTGATGATTACTCTCTTTACACATGGGTACACATTGTTACTTACAAACATGAAGTGCAGGAAGTCTTCAAACGATTTTCCTCGAGGGCTTCAACCAACTTTGGTGTGAAGATCAAGCACATCAGAAGTGACAATGGAACCGAGTTCAAGAATTCTGGTCTCCATGACTATCTTGATGAACTTGGTATTACTCATGAGTTATCTTCTCCTTATACTCCTCAGCAGAATGGCGTCGTCGAGGGCAAGAACAGGACTCTTGCTGAGATGGCTCGCACTATGCTTGATGAATACAAAACGCCTCATCATTTCTGGATTGATGCAATTGATACTGCGTGCCACATCATCAAAAGAGTATATCTTCACAAATTCTTCAAGAAGACGCCTATGAACTCCTCAACGACAAGAAACCCAATGTGAGTTATTTCAAAGTCTTTGGTGCTAAATGCTGGATTATAGATCCTCATCACAACTCTAAATTTGCACGAAAGCACATGAAGGTTTCATGCTTGGTTCGGAAGGACTCGCACACCTCTGAGTCTTCAACAACGTTCTTCACAAGGTTGTTGAAATCAGATGTCTTGTTTGATGAAACTAATGGTTCGCAAAGAGAGCACCTACCTTCTGTGATAGATGAACCAGCACCTGAGGAATCTATCAAGTTCAAGGCTACCGAGGATGTCACTACAAAAAAAAGACATATCCGTGACATTTTGGGTTGAACGAATTTTTTTCCTGTCATACATATGCACTTCTATGACGATAACTGTGACTGAACCCGGTATCATCATAGATGTGGTGGGCTCCTACTTCTATGACAAAAAATCATGACAGAAAATGGGCTTTTCGTCCTGGGCGGGCCGGAGACGCAGCTGCATGACATTCTTTGGGCCGTCCATGACGGAAAAAACCGTGGTAGAAGCGAGGGGTAGGAAAATTTTGGGGAGTTGCCGGTTACGGTGGGAGGTCGGGGGCCGAGCGATGCGCGCTTTCTCGTGACACGACGCTGCGTGTGTGCGAGGCATTGGCTCTAATCGAACCCGAGCGCGGCGTTGGGCTCTAATCGAACCCGGCGATTGCCTTTGCGAGCTCTACGCGTTCATCGAACCCGAGCGATCGATCGATGGCTGTTAAGCGAACCCGATGGGCGATTCGCCGCTCTCGCTGGTAATCAAGCCGATCGATTGGATGAGCGATGGCGTTGCGGGGGTGGATGAGCGAGTGGCGGTGGCGTTGCCTCGGATGAACATGACCTCATGATGTGGAGGCTGGATGAGCGATGAGCGGTGGAGGGATGGCCGTGGAGGGTGGTTGAACAGGACCCGTGGTGTGGAGGGCTGGATGAGCGATGAGCGGTGGAGGGGTGCCCGTGGAGGGTGGTTGAGCGATGGCTGGTGGAGTAGCGCGGTGGAGGCTGGATGAGCTGGAGCCCGTGGAGGCTGGAGGAGGTCGGCAGAGGCCGTGGAGGCTGGAGGAGGTCGACGGTGAAGATGAACAGTATCCCGTGGAGTCCCGTTTTGCGGTACACCACACCCCTCCCGATGAACAGGACCCCAGTTTCGACCGTAGGAGGTTCGTTTCCTCTGTTTTGCGGTACGCCACACCCCTCCCGATCAACAGGACCCCCGTTTTGACCGTAGGAGGTCCGTTTCCTCCGTTTTGCGGTACGCCACACCCCTCCCGATCAACAGGACCCCCGTTTCGATCGTAGGAGGTCCGTTTCCTCCGTTGTGCGCTACGCCAGGCCTCGTTTCCATCGCCCGTTCCATCCAAGCCGGTTGGCTCCCATGCGTTCCATTGCCTCCCGATGAACACGACGCATTCCGTTGCCTCCCCATGAACACGACGCATTCCGTTGCCTCCCCATGAACACGATGCATTCCGTTTCCTCCCCATGAACACAAGCCCTCGCCGTACGTATGCGCGACTAGGCGTTCGAGACCCCGCCCGTATGTACACATATGTGGCCGTATTTTCTTTCTTGCACCCTGGCCGCTGTACGTACGTGTACATGCTACGTGCGCGCCTCTACTACGACACGTGCGTGCCTCTACATCGACCAGTATGTACGTACACATTCGCGACCAGGATGACAACGCTACGTACGCTTCGACCAGGTGGGGCCCCGACTGTCAGGCACTTCCTTGCTTGCGAAGATGTAGCTGGTGGGTCCCAGCAGTCAGGGGGCGAATCGTTTTGTTTTTTTTGCCCAGACGCACTTCCTTGCGTGCGAAGGTGTAGCTCTTTGGGTCCCAGCAATGGGGCGAATCGCTTTTTTTGCCCGGACACACTTCCTTGCGTGCGAAGGTGTAGCTGCTGGGTCCCAGCAGTCATGGGGGCGAATCGTTTTTTTGCCCGGACGCACTTCCTTGCGTGCGAAGGTGTAGCTGGTGGGTCCCAGTAGTCAGGGGGGCGAATCGTTTTTTCCGGACGCACTTCCTTGCGTGCGAAGATGTAGCTCGTGGGTCCCAGCAGTCAGGGGGCGAATCATTTTTTTCGCGAAATACGGTGGCCCGTCCGGTGGGTCCCCGCCGTCAGGTGGAGGAGTAATTATTTTGCGCATAATAAGGAGGCACTTCCTTGCGGCTGCCGTGGACCCAGCTGTCAGCCTCTCCACGTACAGTCCACGTCCGATGGAAGTCGTTCCTTGACCACGTTGACCACGCCGCGCCGAGAGCACCACGGCGGTGGACGACGGCGAGGCCTAGGAAGGGGACAACACGGAGCCGGGGAAGACGCGACAGTGGATGCACACGCGGAGAGGAGTATGAGGGTTCACTGGTTCGGCTGCGCTGCCGTCGCTGCAGAATAACAAGGGGTGTGGGTGAGTGGAGGGATGGCCTGGCCAGTGGTGGAAGTAGTAGAGGCGGTGAGGCCTCCTGATGAGCACACCCGCCACGGAGGAGGAGGAGCAAAGCGACACGACCGGCGCTGCTTTGGGCGGCTGGAGCAAGAAGACTAGAGGTTGAAGAAGCACGACGGCCGTTGGATGGACATCGTACGGTCACTGCAGCTAGAATCGTTTATTATTGACTAAGTTGACAAAGCCCTTGGTACGTCAACTTAGTAGGCCCACAGGTCAGCTTCCGAAACGGTGCGCCCCATATGTCAGAGGGAGGAATCATTTTTTGTGCGGGTGAAGCTAGAATATCCGAGATTGAAGAATAAACACGACATCTGTTGGATGGACATCCAACGGCCACTGCTGCTAGAACCGTGTGTTGACTATAAGTTGACAAAGCCTTGCATACGCGTCAACTCTGTTTTTTTAGGGGACACGTCAACTTAGTAAGGCCAGAAGTGTGTGGCAGAGAACTTATAGCCCATTTGAGATTTGTAAGAATTTGTAGCCCATTTTTTAATTCTAATGGAATTTACTACAGCCCATTTACAGTTTGTTAAAAGTACAACCCATTTCAACCAACCGTTCAAAACAGAATTCAATAAAATTTCCCACATTTTGATGGGATCCGAATATTTTTATCCCGAAATTTCTAGTCAGATTAAATACAATTTCAATATAAATTAATATTATGTAAAAATCGAACGAAACATTGCGCTCGCAACAATTAATGAAATTAAATTTTTCAATATTCCAAAAATAATATTTTATAAAGTAATCACTGTTTGGTGCATTTTTTAATAGTTACTACCCAGTTTTTATAATTACATCCCATTTATTATTTCTTAAAGCCCATTTTCTTGTCAAGCCTAATGCATCCCTCCTAGGAAAGATTTGCAGCCCAGCGGGGCGGTGGATAACAACTTGATCTTGCCTCGGTATTCCTAAAAAAATATAGCTGGGCTAGCCATTTTCAGCTTGAAAAAAATTAATATCTAGGCTGGATATCTGCTGGGCTAGACAGGCCACAGCCATGATTAATACTGCAGCGATGTTTTTGTTGTTGTTCGAGGAGAAAAATTAATATCTGGGGTAAACATCGAAAAAAATCTGCAGTGCTCACCTCAAAAACACAAATCTGCTCGAGCTGCTTGGTCCCGGTATCGGCCGCTTCTTGTGCAATTCTCTGTTTATTGACTAGAGTACATAGGTTGATAATGGTGTGGGACCGTGATGTCGAGAAACCAGGAGGAAGCAAAATAAATATATATATATATATATATATATATATATATATATATATATATATATATATATATATATATATATATATATATAATGAGGCACTTATGACGTGAGGCTATGGACCTGGTGGGTCCCCATTGTCATCCTATCCAAGTAAAGTCATCTCCTCGCCGCTTGCGCTTTTGCCGGCTAAATGATCGGCCTTGCCGCCCGCTTCGGTGTGGCGATTGCTCCGCCTTCAAACGACACAAGTGCCGTCCGTCCGTCCATGTGCCGCACACATTAATGATAGGCGGTTGCCGAGGCGGCTACTCCGGCACCACACGTCCGTCCCTCCGCCCGCCCACCATTGCTATATAAACTACTGCCCGGCCATAGCCGCAGTCATCCGCATCCGTTCCCTTTCTCCTGTCCACACCACTACTGCCCAGCATGGCTTCCTCGCGCTCCAGCGCTCTTGGGGACGGGCGGACGACGGACCACAAGGAGATGGCAGCCATTGCTGCCGACCGGCAGGCTGCAGGCAGCCAGAGGACGACAACGTCCTAATGGAGAACATGGTAGTCGACGATCCGGCGCCAACCCCCTCCTCCGCGCCATCCTCGCCGGTGCATTGCACCATGACCATCGGCGAGGCCCGTGCCCAATATATGGACAGGGTGAGGCCGATGCATGAGGAGCAGTTCCGGGAGGCGCAGGCCGACGCCGCCTACAACCACCATCTCCTCTAGGAGCACATGCAGGCGGAGGAGCAGATCGCCGCAGAGCGGGCGGAGCAGGAGGCACTGCTCGACTCGTACCGCTCCACCCGCAAGGGCCGCCTCGAGCACTGGCGGTACCGCATGCGGGTGGCGGAGGCTGCGGCCGCCTACAAAGAGGCTAGCAAAGAGGGCTATGAAGCGGGCGAGGCGCTGTTTGGCGAGACCGAGAACGAGGCAGAGGACAATGCCGGCTCCGACGAGTCCCCGCTCCGCTGTCGTCGATGATGCCCCGCTCCGCCGAGGCCCTGCGGCGCCAACAACGAGGCAGAGGACACCGCCGGCTCCGCTGAGGCCCCGCCCCGCCAACAACGAGGCAGAGGACATCGCCGGCTCAGCCGAGGCCCCACCCTGCCATCAACGTGGGGGAGGATTTCCACCGCTCCGCTGAGGCGCCGCCCGCCGGCAACGAGACAGAGGACATCGCCGCCCGCCGAGGCCCGCCCGCTGCCAACGAGGCCGCCGCCACACGTAAAACAAGGAAGAGTAGAACATGGTAGTCGCCGCCGCCGGGTCCAAGTAAGGCCACCGCTGCTACCCTCGGTTGAAGCCAAGCTAAGCGGGTTGACCATTGACAGCGGTTAGCTTCTTGGCGGCGACGTGGAGTCGGAGAGCTGCGCCGAGAAGAACGCTTACTTAACTGCTGGTGCAGTTGGCTGATGACATGTGGGCCCAACAGGCCACATGTCGATTACGCAATCGCACCTGCAGCTAAATCATCAAGCTTTCTGCTCGGCTCGGCGGGGAGACAGTGGGTAACCGGTTAATTAATAATACCTCCAGCGCACCCTTTTAGTTTTTTTCAAAAGGAGGATGACCCCGCCCTCTGCATCCGGGAGATGCATGCGCCCTAAACACCCTTTTAGTTGAAGAATGTATGAAATGTAATGAAATCCGGCATGTTTATATGAAATCCAACCGTGTATGAATGAATTTATTTCGTTAGTTCAATTCTGTATCATTGGCATTGGATGAACATGCAAAACAATACGTACTAGCATTATTCCTGTGGTGATCACCACGTTTGCAATAGTTTCACATGTACTCCCTCCGGTCCTTTCTAGTACGCATACAAGTTTTTTCTGCAGTCAAAGTATCTCTACTTTGACCAATCTTATACAAAAAAGTATGCACTTTCACAATGTGTGAAGTAAAAAGGAACATAAGGAGTACAAAGAGTTTGAGCAACTTTTTAGCGTTTCTGTACATTGCAATCAAACACACAGGCCTGGCAATTCATAGAGAACATTCAAAACAATCGATGATTATGCATCTCAGCGACTCACATGTCAGAGGCAATATTTACTTCACAACTAAAGAATAAAGAAAAAATTAATCGCCGCTGCTGACAGCAAAGGGTGTCCCATTCGAAAATATCAAACGCATATCTTGCTAAAATCAATGAGCAAAATTTGACAAGGTTGTCCCATTCCAAAATATCAAATGCCTACGATTGTGGAATGGGCAGGGTTTGCCATCGAGTTCGGACATTGACATGGCACCTCGTGCTAAATAAACCAGCTGTTCTTTTATGCGTTCCACCAAAATCAACCAAATTCGCAGCGTAGCTTGTATGATTTCGCCCTTATATGTTGCAACGCCTTGAACTTATGGGCACCTCCTTTCTTGTGGTGGAAATGAATGATTCAATGTATTCATGAACATTTTGTGCAGTTCCCGTTGAAATCAAGCTGAGCACCCCTGTTTGCACAAATACAAAAAAGTGATTAGTATAAAGCAAACTGTAGTATGAATTGACAGTTTCAACAGGCACATACATGGTCCATGTAGAGCACACTTTTAGAAAAATGGAACTCACCAGAAAGAATTCTAGAACAACATTGTACTCGCGCATCACAGCAAAAAAATGGAGATTTGTCAGTCCTTCTGAGCTGAAGTTAGTTTGGTCTTGTGGGGAGTAATGTAACCATCCTTCAACCGCTCCTTCTGATGAGAAGATAGACAAGGCTTCTTCATCCTGGCATAATCGGAACTAGTCACTTCACGTACTCCATATTCTTCTTCAGAGGAAGATGATCCCTGTTTGCTCGAAAAAAAAGAAAGGAAATATTTAAAACAGCACAGATGAAGCACTTCTCAAGGACAATACCACTTTTCATGACAAGATATCTAAACAGTAGCACAACACCAATAGAGATGAAAAAGCTCAATCATATGGATGAAATCAGTGGGTGAGTACCAACATTTGTCGAGGCTGATTGTGTAGAGCATATGATGAAGCACTTCTCGGAACCATCTGTTGCTATCTATGGGGTGGCCATGCTTACTATATACTCCTCGATTAGTTTAATGTTTCCAACATCTTCTTGTGCAGTTCCACTAAAATATATGGTATCTTCAAAGAAGATCCATGTTTGCACAAGTAGAGATAATTACGTATGGCATCAAATCGGTGGCAAAACAATTGCTCGTTCCAGCCATAGCAATAAATTAAGATGCAAAACTATATCATTACTTGTGTCATCACAGTTCGAAGGCTTCATTACAGCACCGGAGTTGATTTTGTTTTCTTCCGCTTGTTCTTCCCTTCATCACTTGGTTCAATAATGAGACAAGCTTTGCCTTCAATGTAAGATTTGGCATGTCAATTAGGGAGCAAAAGTATAGTACTAAACTTAATTTTTCGATGAAAGTGGCAAAATAGAGGCCGACAGTTGTGAAATATCCTTATCTTACCTCAATGGGATATTACGGCACATACAGATTGGAAGTCTTGTCTCCATTTGTGCAGTTCACTAAAATCAAGCAACATTATCGTACAAGTAGCACAACATATGAAAGCACACTGCAGAATCATGTGAAAGAAGGCTAGTATCTTGACCTCTCATGATGCGAATTCAAACAACTCACAAGAAGAAGATCTGAACCAAATTCGCCTTAATGGATAGGAAGTAAGATCTCCTCTTGTGCAGTTCCACTAAGATCAAGCAATCAAGCAACGTTGTCGGTGTGACATTTTGGTTGAACTGCACAAAACACTCTTAAAACAAAAGTGTTTTGTGTAGTGCAACAAAAGGTCACAATGGCAACGAGGTGAAGTAGATAACCCTGTTTACACAGAGGTGCAAAGGAAACAATTAGTGGTCAATAACGGTGGATGACACAGAAGCCAACAAAAAGAAGCATCTACCTTATCTAAATGGGAAAGAAAGCAAGACAGTAGCATTTCTCAAACGGTGGCATTGATTAATATTAACATAGAGATTATATTAACAATAAAATTCGTTAAACATGTAATTTGCTTTTAATTGTGGGATTACATCAATTTTCCAGCGGCATTATTAGAGGGTGTTTGTTTACAGGGACATTTTGGTGTAGGGACTAAAAAAACTCCATGTCAGTCACATCTAAACCAAACAGGAGGGACTTTTCGGGACTAAAAGTGGGCATTTGGGACTAAAGAAAGAAGACCTCGAGGGAGTCTTTTTGGGAATTTTCCAACAGTTGCCCCTGCCACGCATCGCACCTTGTTTCTATTAGTTCATTACTAGGGGTAACATGGTCTTTTATCATGTCATTTAATAACCTCTAGTCCATGTTTAGTCCCCGAACCAAGCGGTAGGGACAAGGAGTTTTAACCAAACATGGCCTTAGATTAACAACAGCTAATGAGTTGCACGGGACATTGGACGCACCAGCACCATGTGCATCTACCGATGTACCGTGGTCATGCACAATCTGTACCAACCAAGCAGCATATTTGTGTTGGTCCCAGTTTGTTATCTTTAGACACCTTTCCCTATGTGAGCGCAACAAATCTAGTCCTGCTCAAACTCTGCCTTGTCCCTTCCTTTCCTTTTGAACTAGTACTTTCGCCCTTCCTTTCCTCTTTGAACCACGCCCTAGATTTATGCGATACAACTTTCCCCACTACTTTCCCCATTCCTTTCCTCTTTGAACCACATCCTAGATTCATGCTATACAACTTTCCCCTTCATTTCCTCTTTGAACCACGCCCTAGATTCATGCTATATACAACTTTTCCCACAACTTTCCCCCACTCCTTTCCCCCACTCCTTTCCTCTTTGAACCACGTCCTAGATTCATGGTATACATGCAGCTAGAGCAATGCATGTGGAGTAAGTAAAATATACCTTAAGGTTCTTGGGGCGTGGTTCGGTGGGCGACGGGACGACTGCGAAGAAGAAGGGGTCGGAGGCCCTCCCGCGCCGCCGCTGGGTGGAAAGTGAACAGCAGCGCCGGTAGTGGATTCCCTCCCTCACCGACGGTGACAACGTTAAGCCTCCTTCCCTTCCCGATGGACGGATCCTGCCGGCTCTTTGAGCAGCAGTGAGGGGAGAGAGAGGCCAACGAAGTCTTGTTTAGATCTGGAGAGGGCGAGAGAGTGTGAAGAGAGCAACTACAAGTGCTGAGGCTCCAGCGGGAGAGAGCGAGAGAGTGTGAAGAGAGCAACTACAAGCGTTGAGGCTCCAGCGTGTATATATATACTCGAGAGAGAGTGTGAAGCGTGCAAACCCTAGAAAACATTTTGACCAGTCAAAGAATCCTCCTGGCAAAAATTATGCTCAAGTGTAGTTATCGAACCCGAGACCTCAAGTTTGATGAGCGAACAGGCTAACCAGCTACACAACCCTCCCATTATGTTCAACAAGAGGAAAATAACCTTTTATACATTCCTGCATTCATGTGACAGGCATGCCGTGTTCTTTTTGTGTGTGTGGGAGTCATTAGGATTTCAATCATAATCGTGTCATGTGGCTTTGGTGGTAAGACTATCCACAGTGGTGTAGAAATAATGCAGCCTTAGTCACCTTACCTCTCTCCACGTGTAATGCGTTGGGTCCCACCATGAGGGTGAAACAAACAAATTAATAAGAAAATTAAAAGCGCCAGTGTGTATCTTACTACCTCACACATCTCGCTACTGCTCAGGAACACTGTCCAATTGATCCCTCTATTTGCTCACGTACTATTTTAAGTGAATCCTTATTATAACATGCACACAAATTTTGGGCACTTGTATTCGAATTAAGTCAGTGTGCCACCGTATCTCGTATACTTACTACTCCCTCCGTCTAGGTGTAATAAGTCACGTTAGAAGGTGCAACGGGACCAAGGTGCGTGCGTGCGTGCGTGTGTGTGTGTTTAACAGCATGTGTGTGTGTTAGAGAGTGCGACAGATCGACCTACTCCTACAGAGATATGGTGTGTAGTGTACGATTTTAGCCGCGAGAGTCGGTGCATCCTCTCGTTTCGGGCGTGTCCGTAGGGACATGCGGACAGCTGCCACGCTCCTCACCACTGGCCACCCAAAGCCCTCCATCGCCAAGGCTTCCCGCTGAAGCAGTCAGCGCCGCTCCAAAGAATCGGTGCGCATTCATGCCGGGCAGAGCGGACGCGACCTCTCTTGGCGCAAGAGTGATGGTTGCTTTGTCTGTCCAACTTACTACTGGGTCTATGTGATTTGACGGCTCATTGGTCTTTATTACTGAGGTGGTAGGACTGCTGGATGTCCCACGCTTTCGGCGAAAGGAGGTACTAGTAGATTACAATTTTCTCCATTCTTACAGCGGAGGAGTGCAAGAGCAGTGAAAACACGCAGGCTCAGTGATTACATGGCCCACCTCACACTATCACCACGCGACACCTAACTCTTTACATAGTACTCCCTCCGTTCCTAAATATTACTAGATGAGTCCCAGCGTTGCCATGAACAGCGGTATATCTCTCTGCGCAAAATTATCGATTTCATAGAACTAAAAAAATCTATAACCGCATGACAAATGTGGTAGCCAAACTAAATAAACTCCCATCATCATTTAGATCATCCCACGTAAGGAAAAAAGATCAGCCAACTCCTCTTGCATAATGGGATTATATTTTTCTTTTGACATGTTAATGGGACTTAAAAGCTCACTTACATGCATGCTACGGTGCATGCTTGCATGCGAACATGTTGATGTGATTTAAAACCCACTCACATGCATGTGCCACGGTATTTCTGCATGCTTGCATGTGGCTTAGTCTTGGACCTCTCAACGCCTAGATCGGACGACTATTATGACTGATTTACTTCATCTAACGGCTACGTCAATTTTGATGATGTGGCTCAAGGAGAGGATAGAGAATTCCTAGTAGTGGGGGCTAGCTATTACTAGTAGATAAGTCTTTGTAGAGATTCCACTAGGTGAAGTACATACGAAACAAAATGAATGAATCTACACTTAAAATGCATCTATATACATCCGCATGTGGTTAATGGTGAAATCTCTACAAATACTTATATTTAGGAACGGAGGAAGTACTAGTATAGTACTAGTACGCATTGTAATTTATCAATGAGATAAATTTGTACAATGCTATGAAGCTTCCAGCTCTGTTACATGTATCTTGCGTCCAAGGTTGCCCGTTGCAACATTTCATCAAATACAAAGGAGACTAACATGCATGCTATTGCATCTCAATGATTGACAGATCATAGCAAATATTTACTCCCTCCGATCCAAAATAAGTGTCTCAACTTTGTGCAAACTTTAGTACAAAGTTGTACTACTACTAAAGTTGACACTTATTTTGGAACAGAGGCAGCTAAAGAAAAAAACGATGCATGCAGTCCCTAGCCTTGAACCGTGAACCCTGACCAGGCTTCAATTTGCTGGAAACGTTCGAGCTTCCTAATAAATGAAGTTTGCAACCTTTTGACCATCGAATCATTTTGTGCAGTTTCACCAAAATCGAGATGAGCATCCCTGTGGCAAAGAAATTGAAGAAGCGTGATTAGAATAAGATTACTAGGACTAGTTGATGAGACATAAACTCATCACAAATAAAGTACGTAGAAGCCCGTAGAGGTATCAGGTATGTGCGGGGCAAAGAAGTAGAGAAATATCCACAGGAGTGATGTGGGCAGCTGGAGCGATGGTGCAAGCCGGCTATAAAGGAGTTGTACCGAGGGACGTAGCTCAACCTTGAGGAGGGCGGCGGAGGAGGCAACTGCCCACGTCGCGGCAGTGAGCAAGGGACGAAGGCAACCTCACCGGCTTTGTGAGAGAGAATGGCGGGGACCCCTGATCGGGACGTGCCGATAGTGGGTTTTCGCCATCGGCGACGGCCACCGCATCTACACTAAGCATCCACCCCTTCCCCAAGCGGACATGATCCGCCGGGATGTTAGAGATGTGGCCATAGTCGTTTTGTGCGAGAGAGTGTGAAGAGAGCAACCCCAGCAAGCAACCATGTAGGCTGGCCCATCCTGACTATGTATATAGTGGAGTGCTTTCCTTTTCTCTCCATATGAACCTATCATATTGCGTACGTGCCACTGAAGAAAAAAATATATTTATAAATGACGCGGCACCTACTAACCTTGCGCTTGGCTTCTCCAAAATATTAACCTTGCGATTGGCTCTTCGCCTCTTCGGGAAGTCGAGCAATAATGGTAGTGCAGTATATATCGTTCTGGCTATATGAGACCAAATGAATTGCTGCACATCCACCACGTGGGCGAGGGTCGAAGGGCGAGGGAGAGTGCTACTACATACGGAGCAAAATGAGTGAATGTACACTCTAAAATACGTCTATATACATAAGTGTTTGGAGTATGTACTAGTAGTTCATATTGAAATCTACTAAAGGACATATATATTCCAAACAATATGATATAATCTCTATAACCAAGGTAGTAGGGACGAGGAGTAAACGGAGGGAGTAGCAAATTTTTCTCCTCGTCTTGCGAGCCACCGCGCGCATGGGCGAGGGAGGAGCAAGCTTCACCTCATCCTGCGAGCCACCCGCTACTGGGCGGGGAGACGGCGACTAAGCAAGCTTCTCCTCGTTACGTGAGTTGACGGACACATCAAAAGTACTCCAAGTGTATAGAGCCTTGCCTCTAAGGTAGGCCCCACATGGTTTGCCTCTTTTTAATTTAACATAACACGTCAAGTCGCAATTTGTTTGTTCACCCGTGGTAGACGATCCTCCCTCCACCAAGTGGACAACCAATACACGTGCCAAATTACCACGTGGGCTGCCTTTTTCGTACAGAAATGAGCTCCATCGTGTACCCGCGCGGTTGTGCTTGGGAAAGAGACGGGAGTACGTGCGCCGTTGTGACGCCCGGACAGTTAAGCTATAGTAATTCCCGGCTAATGATGCCACGTCACCATGATTACCGTTAATCAAACCCGTGTTGATTCAAACGGAATTCAAATTCAAATTTAAACTAAAGCCAAATCAACAAAGTTTTAAAACATTAAAACAAAAATGGTCGGACCATGCCAAATATTACATAGGTAATTATAGTGAAGAAAGCACATGTTTAGAAAATACTTAAATGACCTAAATTAAACAGAACAGAAAAGGAAAATAAATAAAAGAAAAGAAAACACAAAAAAAGAAAACAAAGCTAAAAAAGAAAGAAAGAGAAGCCCCCCCATGGGCTAACCGCCCATTGCCAACCCACTTGGCCCAGCCTTCCCTCTCTCCATATCCCCCCACCGGTGAGGCCCCGAACCACCACCGACACCCACTCCCCCCCCCCGCAAACATATCTCCTCCCCCCTCTCTCCCCCGATTGGATCGGGATCGAGAGGAGGAGGCCACCGACGCCGTCGCCCGTCGCCGCCAGGGGACCACGCTGCCTCACCGTTGGACGTCGGCACGCCGGAGCTCCTCCGCCAGCCTGCTTCCTCCTCCCCACCGGCCTGCTCCCACGTCGCCCGTCGTCCCCGTCGCCCCCCTGGACCCACGCTGCCACGGACCCCGTGAACCCCTGTGAGGCCTCGCCCCTCTCCAGTCCCCTCTGCTCCCTACGCTCGCGCCGTCGTCGTGCTCGACCGCGCACCCCACGCTGCCCTGCCGCCAAAGGCGCTGCTGCGCCGCTGGTCGTGCCGTCGCCAGGCCGACCCGTTGTTCCCTCGTCCCGTCTGCGTGCTCACGCAAGACTGACGACGCTATGGGCGGCGCCCGCCGTGGCCGCATTTTGGCCACCACCGCCTCTGGCCGCCCCTGCTTTTAGTAAGCGCCGTCCACCGCGTCGACCTCCCGCTTCCCAGCGCCGCCTGTTGCTCGGCCAAGCCACCCGCTGCCATCGTCGCGACTCCGTAGGGTTGCAGCCGCCGCCGTCTCCGCCTCCGCCACCGCCCTTCCACCGCCCGCCTCCCGCATGCCGCCAGCGGCGGCCTCGGCCACTCGGCTCCCCTTGCCTTGGCGACCTGCCGGTCCGCCTCACGCCTGGCATGCGCCCGCCAGCCGTGCCTCGCGCCCAACATTCGCTAGCGCCCGCTAGCGTCGAACTCCACTAACGCCTCAGGGCCTATGATGAGTGTGCCCCACCCCTGTAACGTATTTAAAAATAAAAATAAAAAATAATAATTAATTTATTAATTAATTAAAGAAATAATTAACTTTATTAATTTTTATTAATTAAATTAAAACGACTAATTAAACTAATTACACATTAGTTACCTAGTTAACCTGATCAGTTAATTAGTTAATTAAGTAGTCAATGACAGTGGGGCCCACCCTATTTAAACCTGATTAGGTTAACTAAAATGTTTAATTAAAATGTGACACTGACCGGTGGGACCCATCGTCAGTTGACCTACCAACCACTTGTTGATCGCCGACGTCAGCTTGACATCATGCTGATGTCATAACTCCCACCTCCTGTGAAATCCCGACACGCAAAATGCCTGTGGTACCCCTGAACCGAAAGAACCGCCTCAAATAGGTGGGGGGTACTTTCGTAACTTACCCCACATTTCGGACAAGCGTGTCTCTAAGCCATGGTTCCCCACTGCCATCCCATCCGCCCACCCATTCAGACACCGAGGCCGCGAAAACCCGCGACGAAACCCCACACCCTGCTCCATCCGCCACCCACCGGAGCCTCTTCCCGACGACGACGGCCCACAAGAACACCTCGACGTCCCTCATCCACCGCATCGGATGAGGATCCGTCATCGATCTCATCGTCCCGCGGTTCAGCCACCCCGCCCTCCACCTCCAAGGAGCTGCCCGACATTCCCCTCGTCTTCGCGCCACCTCCATTCCCACACCGCCGTCTTCACCGCACCACCGAAGAGCATCATCATCACCATTTCTCGGATGAAGCTGCGCCTAATCGGCGCCACCAAAGAGGTTGTACACTAATCGCCGCATTTTCTTCTTGATTCGATCTCACGGTGCTGCGGCGCGCGGTCCCGAGCCGACACGGTGCGGCTCCATCCACGGCGGCGTCGCCGCCACTTCCTCCACGGCGCCGCCTCAAAGGCGATGTCCACATCGAGAGGAGATGTTGCTGCTTTAGCTCTCGCTTTCGCGCTGCTCTGCTCTTGCTCTCGGTCCCTGCCTGGTCTCGCTCTTGTTATTGCTCTTGCTCACGCTTATCGCTCTCGCTCTTGCTCTTGCTTGCGATGCTGCTCCAATTTGGCTACACTTCATCGACCGAATCGACTTTTGGGCCACCGATTTTCAAGGGGTGGGCTCACGGGTGAAGGAAGAACCAGCCAGATGGGGGGGGGGCACGGAGAGGTACCCCACTATCTATCTTAGGGTTCAGGATGGGGCGGTGGTCGGCCGGTGGCGGGCGTTGGCGGGCGGTGGCGTGGGGATCACGGAGAAAAAGCTTGGCACGTGGGGCCTAGAGGATGGCGGGCGGCGGCGGACCGACGGTGGAGAGTGTTTTCGAGGCGGGCGGGCGGCGACCGCCGCCATGCAGCGCGCGGGCTGTTGTTTGGCGGTGGTGCGGCGGCTCGAAGGGGTGGAGGTTGAAGATGAACAGCAGCCCTTGATTTCAGATCCAACGGCTGCAAAATCGATCGACCAGAGATGAAAAGTCAGTCGACCGACGTAGCCTCACCTTGCTAGTGCGTTCAGGCCGACAACAAAATTCAGTTTCGACAAACAAAATTCAGTTTCGACGATTAGATTCAGTTTTGTAGATTAAGTTCGCCGATAGTTAAGTGCTGTTTGACGCTTAAGTTCGAGATTATCGGCTGATGTATTTTACATCTAGCACTTTGTGGTTATGTATTTTACGCCATGTATTGGAGATGCTATTAGAATTCCACTCAGAGTTAACGTTGTTCGTTGGCTCTTTGTCCTGCTTCACCTTCGCATCGCATAACTCACGGAGCTGCTCCAATGATGAAACCCTCCATCACATTGGAGTAGTACTGGGCTCCATCTCCGACGCCTAAGATCTTCTTTCCTCCTCCGATAGCAAAGTCAGCCGGAGCATCCTCACCGCCAACCCAATCACGCTGAGATCGACATGGCTTCGCCAAAGAGGTTGTACACTTGTTGCATCTCTTTTTTACTCTACATGTTATATATATTGTCCACTGAGCACACGGATTTGTTCCTTTAGTGTCTCCTTGAAAGAAAAAACGTAAGAATTTTAATTTTCACTTGTCCTCCTTTTCAAATTCCTATTCATGAAGCACAAGACTAAGAGATAGTAGCATAATAGCATTATAACCGTACATTTTCTTGTGGTTTGACTTAATCTCACCATGCTTCTTTGCATCCTGTGATCTTCCAATTGTTGTGAATCAAACACCCAGATTGGTAGAAATCCTGTGTTTTTAAATTCTCTGTTTTGCACGTGCATTCCTATCCTATTCCTGTCTATTTCCTATCCCTGCATTGTTGGAATCCTCCAATTCAAACGAGCCCTTACAGAATTACTTCTCTTACAGATAGTTGTCAAAGAAAATCTTGCGTGGTTTGTCCCGCTCTGCTGCGCGCCGTCGTCCACCCCAGCTCAGCTGCTCCAATGATGAAGGGTCCAAAGACAAGAGGATCCGCCTCCGGACTGTCTTTCGCCGCCTCGATCTTCTTCCCTTGTTGGCAGCCATGAAAGCTGCATTACCATCATCAACCGAGCAGATGACCTCGAGGACTACGGGTCCACAAGAGAGGTCGCACTCTTCCGTGTTCTACTTACTTATGCATCGCTAATATTACATGCTACTTTATCGTCCTGTTCACCGATTAGACTCTGAGTCAGCTCCAAACTAATGGTCAAACTTGAGTTTTTAAATGGTTGTGGCGTACATATCGGTGCCGCTATCAATAGTATCTATCTACTATCTGGTTAATCTCCGGTGTCTACTATGAGTTTCATGTTGGGTGGGAAACAAACAATAAAGAAGCCATTATCTGTATTTATTAACTGAAGCCATTATCTCGCCTCGCTATTATTGGTTTTGGGTCTATCCACGTGTTGCTACCATCACTCTGGATTTCTGCATGCACTCCTTACATAATCTCACTATGTTTTATTCCTATGCATGATGCTTATTGTAAACAATGGAACTGAACATGTAGAGCAAAAGAGACGAGCCTTGCGTGGCAATATAATTTCATGCGACGTCGCCCATGGTAGGCGCAAAGGCAGCCCCCTCCACGCATTTCGGATTGTAATCGAGAGGAAGATATCTGCTCGAGGGGATTCGTATGAGAAGATAACTCCTATTTACCCCCGAGGTCTTCGCCTAACTTGGCATGCTTGATGTTGGTTATATCATGCATATGGTGTCTTGCATTGCTTACTTTATACATCAAATATGTCATCCGCTTAGTTTATACATCCTTTGTGCGAATGCCATCTGCTTAGTTTATTCATCATTTATGTGAATTATGCAACGCCACCTTGTTTAGCCAGCATCATATATGTGAATTTTCCAATGCCATCCTGCTTAGCCAGTCATCTTATATGTAAATTATATCAGGCCATCCTTTTTTTGTTACATATTACATTTGTCAACAATGTTAGTACATTCAACTGCTCTTCGTGTCGTCCGCCATTTGACACGGTGATGGCAAATTTTGGAGTGAAAACAAGGTCTTCTGAGCAGACTATGCTATTTGACGAAGCGCATATCTCGCTGGTTACGGATAGCTCCTCAGAGGAGGATTCAGAGACAGATGACCAGTCCTATTCCCCCCCCCCCGAGGTGTATGCTCTAACTTGGCAAGGTTATGTTTCTCATATCGTGCGTATGGTTTCTCGCATTGCTATGCCATTTGATTAGTTTAGACATGCTTTGTGTGAATGCCACTGCTCAAAGGTCTAATTACCATATATGTGAATTATGCATTGACATCTTGTTGCAAGACATTATATA
>JAHIAM010006916.1:0-30171 GCA_021605205.1 Aegilops longissima
TGCGGACCAGGCATCGTCGATAACAAATACTAGCTATATGCCCAAAAAAATAATATTTTTTAATGATTGGATTTTGATAACTAAAATTTATAACATTTCTACTATTTCAAAAATCTATATACTATTTCATACTAATTAAGCATCTAACACTAAAAAATAAAAAACAATTTCTATACATCCATTAAAAACGAAAAACAACATTATATAAAAAATTCCATACTAATTAAACACTAATTATATCCATCTAACATGCATTCATACATATATACTAGTGAAAAACAATAATATAAAAATCTAAACTAATTAAACATACAAAATCTAAACTAATTAAATATATACATGTATGTGTGTGTGTGTTCATCATGCTTTGTGTGTGTGTATGGGCTCGGGGAGGGCGGCGCCCATGGTGGCCTTGGGGCGAGGGAGAGGGTTAGAGGGGAGAGCTCACATGGGCGACGGCGAGGCGACAGGGGGGCAGCGACGGGTCGGGCGTGACGTGAGGCGGCGACGCAGGGACGGCAAGGACGGGAAGGGCCTGGCGGCGGCGACGGAGACGAGGGGGCGACGGGACGGGACGGGCGGCGACAGGGGGGAGGCGGCGACGGCGACGGGTCGGTGACGGCGTCGATCGATCTGGTGAGGCGGTTCAATGGGGAAACAGAGGAAGAAACAGAGGGAGAATGAAATTTTTCGAAGTGTTGTATATATAGAAGGCACCTTTAGTACCGGTTGGAGCCACCAACCGGTACTAAAGGTCTGTTTTGGCCAGCCCAAGCAGCGGGAAGCGACCCCCTTTAGTACCGGGTGGTGGCACAAACCGGTACTAAAGGCCCCCCCTTTAGTACCGGTTTGTGCCACCCCGGTACTAAAGGGGGTCTTATTGCAGGGCAGGTGCGGTGCAGCAAGTTTAGTCCCACTCGCTAGCCGAGGGGCGCACTGCACTGGTTTATAAACCCCGTGCGGTCGCTCTCTCGAGCTCCTCTCCAAAGCAGGCCTCATTGGGCCTCGTGTTCTTCTGCCTGTTGGCCCACTTGGCCTTTGCGGGCCTGCATCCCGCCCAACAGAGGTTGGGTTTCTAGTCGTATGCAGGCCGCTCTGGCCTAGTAGGCGGGCTTTTTTGCTTTATTTATTTTTGTGTAGTTTTTTTGTGTATTTAGAGTTTCTTTGTGAATATTTTTGCTTTAGGTACAAAAATTACAAACATTCTGTTAGTGCCCGTAGTTTTCAAATTTGAATAGTTTAAATTTTGAATTATTTGAAATTAGTGTGAATCACTAGTTTGTGAATAATTTAACTTTAAAAATCAGTAAAGGCATGAAAGAATTTGTTTGCATAGAAAATTTCTTCGCGTTTCAAATGCCAAAACACATAACTACCCTAACTATTACAGAGATTCCCCTCTGGGTGTGAAACACAGAAGAAAGTGATGATAGTGAAGCCGATCACATCCGAGATCTTTGGGTGTGAAACTTTTTCTTCGCATGTGTCCCTTTGCATCGTAACCATGGAAAATCTTCATCATTTAACGGGATGCTCGGGTCAATATTCACTGTGAATGGAGAAATTTCATCAAACTTTTCATAATCTTCGACTTGTCTGTCTTGTCATCCACTCCCACGATGTTTCTCTTCCCGTAAAGAACTATGTGCGCTTTGGCTCATCGTGACGATGCATTCGCTTCCTTATCTTTTCTTTTTCTTGGCTTGGTAGACATGTCCTTCACATAGAAAACCTGTGCCACATCATTGGCTAGGACGAATGGTTCGTCTGCATACGCAAGATTGTTGAGATCCTTGTTGTCATTCCGTCTTGCGGGTCTTCCGTTACCCGCCTCGTGTCATATTGACCCATTTGCACCGAAACAAAGGGACCTTTAAACCACGCCGATAGTCAAGTTCCCATATGTCCTGTATATAACCATAATATGTTTCCTTTCCGCCTTGGTTTCTGCATCAAAGCGGACACCACTGTTTTGGTTGGTGCTCTTCTTATCTTGGGCGATCATGTAAAATGTATTACCATTTATCTCGCCCTTTGAAAGTCATTATATTCAAGATGGTAGCTGGGACAGCAAGTACATGTCATCTTCAATAGAGGTGTCATGCATGGTGCGTGTTCGCAACCAGTGGCGAAACTCCTGGTTTGTTCACGTGTAATCCGGTCATCGACCGCTCGGGTGTTTGGAGCGTAGCAAATTCTTGTGTTCATCCATATACGGAGCCACCAAGGCGGAATTCCATAGAACTGTGTAGTGTGCTTGGTGAGAGAATGTCCGTCCATACATATTATTTGTTCCTCCTAGCGTGCCTTTTCCATCGATCTGCCCTTATGCGCGATTCAGAACACCAATCGGCTTAAGGTCAGGAATAAAGTCAATACAAAACTCAATGACCTCCTAATTTTGATGGCCCTTGGAGATGCTTCCTTCGGCCTAGCACGGTTATGAACATATTTCTTTAAGACTCCCATGAACCTCTCAAAGGGAACATATTGTGTAGAAATACAGGACCCAAAACGTTAATCTCTTCAAGATAGGTGAACTAGGACGTGCGCCATGATGTTGAAGAAGGATGGTGGGAACACCAACTCAAATCGACAAGACATTGCACCAAATCATTACAGTAACCTTGGTATGATTTCGGAGCGATTACCTTACGAGAGATTGCATTGAGAAATGCACATAGCTTCACAATGGCTAATCGATCGCTTTTCGGTAGAAGCCCCTCAATGCAACCGGAAGCGATTGCGTCATAATCACGTGGCAGTCATGAGACTTTAGGTTCGGAACTTTTCTCTGCCATGTTTATTATTCCCATTATATTCGACGAGAAGCCGACGGTACCTTATATCGAAAGGCATTCAAAGAAGATTTCCTTCTCTTCTTTGGTAAGAGCATAGCTTGCATGACCTCGATATATGCCGTCTTCTCCGTGCATACGTTGCTGGTCCTCCGTGCCTCGGTGTATCTTTTGTCTTCCCATACACGCCCAAGAAGCCAAGCAGGGTCACGCAAAGATTCTTCGTCATGTGCATCACGTCGATTATGGAGCGGACCTCTAGGTCTTTCCAATATGGCAGGTCCCAAAATATAGATTTCTTCTTCCACATGGGTGCGCGTCCGTCGGCGTCCTTTGGAACAGGTTGTCCGCCAGACCCTTTCCAAATATCACCTTCAAATCCTTGACCATATCATGTACATCGGCACCGATGCGGTGGCGAGGCTTCGTCCGTGATCCGCCTCACCTTTGAAATGCTTGCCTTTCTTTCTTACGGATGCCCGCGGAAGAAATCGACGATGTCCTGTACACATTCTTCATACAACTATTCAAATATATATTGTCGGTATCATCCAAACAGTGCGTGCATCCGCGGTATCCCTTGTTTATCTGTCACGAAAGGTTCCGAGAGCAGGCCAATCATTGATGGTCACGAACAGCAACACCTTTAGGTCAAATTCTTCCCCATGTGCTCATCCCACGACGCACACCTGTTCCATTCCACAGTTGTAAGAGTTCTTCAACTAATGGCCTTAGGTACACATCAATGTCGTTGCCGGGTTGCTTAGGGCCTTGGATGAGCACCGCATCATAACGAACTTCCGCTTCATGCACAACCAAGGAGGAAGGTTATACAAACATAGAGTCACAGGCCAGGTGCTATGGTTGCTGCTCTGCTCCCCAAAAGGATTAATGCCATCTGCGCTTAGACCAAACCATACGCTCCTTGCGCCATCGCAAACTCCTTCCCGTACTTTCTTTCGATTTTTCTCCATCGCGACCCATCATTTGGTACTCTCAACTTTCCGTCTTTCTTACGGTCTTCTTCGTGCCATCGCATCGCCTTGGCATGCTCTTTGTTTTGGAACAAACGTTTCAACCGTGGTATTATAGGAGAATACCACATCACCTTGGCAGGAATCTTCTTCTGGGCGCCGCCCTCGACATCACCATGCTCATCGCGGCTGATCTTATAGCGCAATGCACCACATACCGGCAAGCGCTCAAATCCTCGTACTCACCGCGGTAGAGGATGCAATCATTAGAGCATGCATGTATCTTCGCACCTCTAACCCTAGAGGGCGAGACAGCCTTCTTTGCTTCAGACGCATTACTCTCGGGCAATTCATTGTCCTTTGGAAGCATATCCTTTATCATTACCAGCAACTTTCCAAATCCTTGTCGGATACACCATTCTCTCGCCTTCCATTGCAGCAATTCCATGTGGTGCCCAGCTTTTCTTGTCACCTACGCAATTTGGGTACAACAATTTTTGTGATCCTCTAACATGCGCTGCAACTTCTTCTTCTCCAAATCACTTGCTAGTTTCTCTTTGCATCGGCAATGGCCCGACCTAGATCATCAACGGGCTCATCGATGCCTCTTCTTCAACTTCTTCCGCATTGCTGGCCCAGCTTCTTCCGCATTACCGGCTCAGCTTCTTCCCCCATTGTTGTATCATCGTATTCAGGGAACCCATGGCGGGATAGCTGTTGTCGTCCATCATAACCCCTCTTTCTCCGTGCTTGGTCCAAACATTATAGTGGGGCATGAAACCAGACTCAAACAGTGGGCGTGAATGGTTCTTGACGTTGAGTAATTGCGACCATTCTTACAGCCAAGACATGGACAAGGCATAAAACCATCCGCCCGCTTGTTTGCCTCGGCCATAAGCGAGAAAAGTATGCACGCCCTCAACGAACTGGGAGAGCATCGGTCATCGTACATCCATTGCCGGCTCATCTTCATTACACAACACCGAATAGACCAAATTAATACAAGTTCATACATAAAGTTCATACAACACTTAAATGCAACAAACAAATAACTCTCTAGCTAAAGCATTTAAATGCACAACAAATGAGATCAAGATTGCAACTAAGGTAACAATTGATCCAACAGCATAATGATACCAAGCCTCACTATCGATGGCATATTTTCTAATCTTTCTAATCTTCAAGCGCATTTTCTCCATCTTGATCTTGTGATCATCGACGACATCGGCAACATGCAACTCCAATTCCATCTTCTCCCCCTCAATTCCTTTCAATTTTTCTTTCAAGTACTCATTTTCTCTTTCAACTAAATTTAACCTCTCGACAATAGGGTCGGTTGGAATTTCCGGTTCACATACCTCCTAGATAAAAATATCTATGTCAACTTGATGGGCATAATTTGTCATAAACACGAAATGCAACAAATAGTTTTAAAAGAGAATATACCACATCTGAATCATAACAAGGACGAGGGCCGACGGGGACGGATATCAAAACCATGGCACTATGTATAACAAACAATGTACGTGTAAGATAATTATTATACGAGTAACTATATATCCAAATCACAGAAACATCAATTTTTTATATAAAATTTCATGAACAAGAGGCTCACCACAAGGTGGTGCCGGCGACGGGACGGTGCAGGTGATCGACGGTGGTTACGACAGAGATTTAGAAGGCACTAAGTAAACCACACCTACATATGCAAACTAAGTGTTATTTTGACCTCAAATTACATATAAATCAAATACTAGCACATATATATATTTCCTCCCAAATTACTAAACTCACAAATTAATAACTATATGAACCAATGCAAGAGCTAATCTAGCAATGAGAGATGAAAGGACAAAGTTGCTAACCTTTGTGATCACTTGAATGGATGGGGGCTTCAAATCTTGACAAATTTTGGGCAAAATGTGTGATGAGCTCGAGGGGAGAAGAGGAAGAACAGAGAGGAGAGGAGAGGGGAAAGGGGGAAGAACAGAGCGAGCTGGACGAAGGGTTTATATGCAGGAGGACCTATTGTTGGGGAACGTAGCAGAAATTCAAAATTTTCCTACGTGTCACCAAGATCTATCTATGGAGAAACTAGCAACGAGGGAAGGAGAGTGCATCTACATACCCTTGTAGATCGTTAAGCGGAAGCGTTCAAGTGAACGGGGTTGATGGAGTCGTACTCGTCGTGATTCAGATCACCGATGATCAAGTGCCGAACGGACGGCACCTCCGCGTTCAACACACGTACAGCCCGGTGACGTCTCCCACGCCTTGATCCAGCAAGGAGAGAGGGAGAGGTTGAGGAAGACTCCATCCAGCAGCAGCACAACGGCATGGTGGTGATGGAGGAGCGTGGCAATCCCGCAGGGCTTCGCCAAGCACCAAGGGAGAGGAGGAAGAAGAGATGCAGGGCTGCACCAACGAGAGGAGAAGTTCTCATGTGTTATGGGCAGCCCTAGGCCTCTATTTATATAGGGGAGAGGGAGGAGGTGAAGGAAATATGCCCTAGAGGCAATAATAAATGTTATTATTTATTTCCTTATATCATGATAAATGTTTATTATTCATGCTAGAATTGTATTAACCGGAAACATAATACATGTGTGAATACATAAACCTACAGAGTGTCACTAGTATGCCTCTACTTGACTAGCTCATTAATCAAAGATGGTTATGTTTCCTAACCATGAACAAGGAGTTGTTATTTGATTAATGGGATCACATCATTGGTTGAATGATCTGATTGACATGACCCATTCCATTAGCATAGCACCTGATCGTGTAGTTTGTTGCTAGTGCTTTTCTTCATGACTTATACATGTTCCTATGACTATGAGATTATGCAACTCCCGTTTGCCCGAGGAACACTTTGGGTGCTACCAAACGTCACAACGAATCGGGTGATTATAAAGGTACATTACAGGTGTCTCCGAAGGTACATGTTGGGTTGGCATATTTCGAGATTAGGATTTGTCACTCCGATTGTCGGAGAGGTATCTCCGGGCCCTCTCGGTAATGCACATCACATAAGCCTTGCAAGCATTGCAACTAAATGTGTTAGTTGTGAGATGATGTATTACGGAACGAGAAAAGAGACTTGCCGAACGAGATTGAACTAGGTATTGGATACCGACGATCGAATCTCGGGCAAGTAACATACCGATGACAAAGGGAACAACGATGTTGTTATGCGGTCTCGACCGATAAAAGATCTTCGTAGAATATGTAGGAGCCAATATGGGCATCCAGGTCCCGCTATTGGTTATTGACCGAGAGGTGTCTCGATCATGTCTACATAGTTCTCGAACCCGTAGGGTCCCACGCTTAACGCTTCGATGGCGGTCATAATGAGTTTATAAGTATTGATGCACGAAGGTTGTTCGAGTCCGGATGTGATCACGGATATGACGAGGAGTCTCGAAATGGTCGAGACATAAAGATTGATATATTGAAGCCTACATTTGGACATCGGAAGGTTCCGAGTGAAATCGAATTTATCGAGTACCGGAGGTTACCGAACCCCCGGAACTACATGGGCCCATAGTGGGCCTTGGAGGAAAGGAGAAGGGCCAGCCCTAGGTGGTCGCGCTTCCTTCCCTAGTCCTATTAGGACTAGGAAAGGTGGGCGGCCCCTCTCTCTCTCTCCCCTCCGGAATCCTATTCCAACTAGGATTGGGGGAGTCCTACTCCGGAGGAGTAGGACTCCTTGTGCGCCTCCTCCTCTTGGCGGCCACCTCCCCTTGGCTCCTTTATATACGGGGCAGGGAGCACCCCAGGGACACAAGTTGATTTCCTTAGCCGCAGCGGTGCCCCTTCCACCATATTCCACTTGGTCATATCGTCATGAGCTTAGGCGAAGCCTCGCTGGAGAAGTCATATCGTCGCGGAGCTTAGGCGAAGCCCTGCGTCGGTGGAGCATCATCATCGTCACCACGCCGTCGTCTTGACGGAACTCATCCCGACACTTTGCTGGATCGAGTCCGGGATCGCCATCGGGCTGAACGTGTGCAGAACTCGGAGGTGCCGACGTTCGGTGCTTGGATCGGTCGGGTCGTGAAGACGCACGACTACATCAACAGCGTTGTTATAACGCTTCGCTTTCGGTCTCACGAGGGTACGTGGACGGACACTCTTCCCTTCGTTGCTATGCTATCACCATGGTCTTGCGTGATCGTAGGAAAATTTTGAAATTACTACGTTCCCCAACGGTGGTATCGAGCCTGGTTTTATGCGTTGATGTCATATGCACGAGTAGAACACAAGTGAGTTGTGGGCGATACAAGTCATACTGCCTACCAGCATGTCATACTTTGGTTCAGCGGTATTGTGAGATGAAGCGGCCGGACCGACATTACGCCAGACGCTTACGCGAGACTGGTTTCACCGCTGTGAGCACTCGTTGCTTAAAGGTGATGGCGGGTGTCTGCTCTCTCACTTTAGTTGAATCGAGTGTGGCTACGCCCGGTCCTTGAGAAGGTTAAACGGAGTCTATTTGACGAAGTATCGCTGTGGTTTTGATGCGAGGTAAGAACGGTTCTTGCTCAGCCCGTAGCAGCCACGTAAAACTTGCAACAACAAAGTAGAGGACGTCTAACTTGTTTTTGCAGGGCATGTTGTGATGTGATATGGTCAAGACGTGATGCTATATCTTATTGTATGAGATGATCATGTTTTGTAACCGAGTTATCGGCAATGGCAGGAGCCATATGGTTGTCGCTTATTGTATGAAATGCAACGCCATGTAATTGCTTTACTTTATCACTAAGCAGTAGCGATAGTCGAGAAGCAATAGTTGGCGAGACGACAACGATGCTACGATGGAGATCAAGGTGTCGCTACCGGTGACGATGGTGATCATGACGGTGCTTGAGATGGAGATCACAAGCACAAGATGATGATGGCCATATCATATCACTTATATTGATTGCATGTGATGTTAATCCTTTATGCATCTTATTTTGCTTTGATTGACGGTAGCATTATAAGATGATCCCTTACTAAATTATCAAGAAGTGTTCTCCCGAGTATGCACCGTTGCGAAAGTTCTTCGTCTTTGAGACACCACGTGATGATCGGGTGTGATAGGTTCTACGTTCAAATACAACGGTGCAAAACAGTTGCACACGCGAATACTCAGGTTATACTTGACGAGCTATGCATATAAGATATGACCTCGGAACACGGAGACCGAAGGTCGGCGTGAATCATATAGTAGATATGATCAACATATTGATGTTCACCATTGAAACTACTCCATCACACGTGATGATCGGTCATGGTGTAGTTGATATGGATCACGCAATCACTTAGAGAATTGGAGGATATTTTTCTAAGTGGGAGTTCTTAAGTAATATGATTAATTGAACTTAAATTTATCATGAACTTAGTACTGATAGTATCTTGCTTGTCTATGATGTGTAGATAGATGGCTCGTCTTTGTTGTTCCGTTGAATTTTAATGCGTTCCTTGAGAAAGCAAAGTTGAAAGATGATGGCAGCAATTACACGGACTGGGTCCGTAATTTGAGGATTATCCTTATTGCTGCACGGAAGAATTACGTCCTGGAAGCACCGTTAGGTGCCGGGCCTGGTGCAAGGGCTGCGCCGAAGTTGTGAACGTCGGCAAAGCAAAGCTGATGACTACTCTATAGTTCGATGTGCCATGCTTTACGGCTTAGAACCGGGACTTCAACGTCGTTTTGAACACCATGGAGCATATGAGATGTTCCAGAGTTGAAGTTAATATTCCAAGCGAATGCCCGGATTGAGAGATATGAAGTCTCCAATAAGTTCTATAGCTGTAAGATGGAGGAGAATGGTTCGTCGGTGAGCATATACTCGAATGTGCGGATATAACAATCACTTGATTCAACTGGGAGTTAATCTTCCGGATGATTGCGTCATTGACAGAATTCTCCAATCACGCCACCAAGCTACAAGAGCTTCGTGATGAACTATAATATGCAAGGGATGACCAAAACTATGCCCGAGCTCTTCGCGATTTGAAAGTCATGGAGGTAGAAATCAAAAGGAGCATCAAGTGTTGATGGTTAACAAAACCACTAGTTTCAAGAAAAGGGCAAAGGAAAGAAAAGGAAACTTCAAAAGAGCGGCAAGCAAGTTCTGATCAAGAGAAGAAACCCAAGTCTGGTCCTAAGCACGAAACCGAGTGCTTCTATTGCAAGCAGGCTGGTCCTTTGGAAGCGGAACTGCCCCAAGTATTTGGCGGATAAGAAGGATGGCAAGGTTAACAAAGGTATATGTGATATACTTGTTATTGATGTGTACCTTACTAATACCGCAGATAGCACTGGTATTTGATCTGGTTCATTGCTAATATTTGCAACTCAAACAGGGCTACGGATTGCGAAGATTGGCTAAGGGCGAGGTGACGATGCGTGGGAAATGGTTCCAAAGTCGATGTGATCGCGATCGGCACGCTACCTCTACATCTACCTTGGGATTAGTATTAGACCTAAATAATTGTTATTTAGTACCATCGTTGAGCATGAACATTATATCTGGATCTTGTTTGATGCGAGACGGTTATTCATTTAAATCAGAGAATAATGGTTGTTCTATTTATATGAATAATATCTTTTATGGTCATGCACCATTGAAGAATGGTTTGTTTTACTTAATCTTGATAGTAGTGATACACATATTCATAATGTTGAAACCAAAAGATGCAGAGTTGATAATGATGGTGCAACTTATTTGTGGCAATTGCCGCTTAGGTCATATCGAGTAAAGCGCATGAAGAAACTCCATCTTGATGGACTTTTGGAGTCACTTGATTATGAATCACTTGGCACTTATGTAACCGTGCCTTATGGGCAAGATGACTAAAACACCGTTCTCGGAACTATGGAGAGAGCAACAGATTTATTGGAAATCATACATCGATGTATGTGGTCCAATGAATGTTGAGGCTAAATGGCGGATATCGTTATTTTCTCACCTTCACAGATGATTTGAGCAGATATGGGTATATCTACTTAATGAAACACAAGTCTGAAACATTTGAAAAGTTCAAAGAATTTCAGAGTGAAGTGGAAAATCATCGTAATAAGAAAATAAAGTTTCTACGATCTGATCGTGGAGGAGAATATTTGAGTTACTGAGTTTGGCCTACATTTGAAACAATGTGGAATAGTTTCAGCAACTTACGCCACCGAACACCACAACGTAATGGTGTGTCCGAACGTCGTAATCGTACTTTATTAGATATGGTGCGATCTATGATGTCTCTTACTGATTTACCGCTATCGTTTTGGGGTTATGCTTTAGAGACGGCTGCATTCACTTTAAATAGGGCACCATCTAAATCCGTTGAGACGACGCCTTATGAACTGTGGTTTGGCAAGAAACCAAAGTTGTCGTTTTTGAAAGTTTGGGGCTGCGATGCTTATGTGAAAAAGCTTCAACCTGATAAGCTCGAACCCAAATCGGAGAAATGTGTCTTCATAGGATACCCAAAGGAGACAGTTGGGTACACCTTCTATCACAGATCCGAAGGCAAGATTTTTGTTGCTAAATTGGAAACTTTTGGAGAAAGAGTTTCTCACAAAAGAAGTGAGTGGGAGGAAAGTAGAACTTGATGAGATAATGTATCTACTCCCTCATTGAGAAGTAGTACATCACGTAAAACAGTTTCGTGACACCTACACCAAATAGGGAGGAAGCTAATGATGATGATCATGAAACTTCAGATCAAGTTTCTCAGAACTTCAGAGATCAACGAGCAAGGTCCGCACTTGAGTGGTACGGTAATCCTATTTTGGAAGTCATGTTATTGGAACATGATGAACCTACGAACTATGAAGAAGCGATGGTGAGCCCAGATTCCACAAAATGGCTTGAGGCCATGAAATCTGAGATGGGATCCATGTATGAGAACAAAGTGTGGACTTTGGTTGACTTGCCCGATGATCGGCAAGCAATTGAGAATAAATGGATCTTCAAGAAGAAGACCGACGCTGATGGTAATGTTATCGTCTATAAAGCTCGACTTGTTGCAAAAGGTTTTCGACAAGTTCAAGGGATTGACTACGATGAGACCTTCTCACCAGAAGCGATGCTTAAGTCGATCCGAATCATGTTAGCAATTGCCGCATTTTATGATTATGAAATTTGGCAAATGGATGTTAAAACTGCATTCTGAATGGATTTACGGAAGAAGAGTTGTATATGATGCAACCAGAAGGTTTTGTCGATCCAAAGGAGCTAACAAAGTGTGCAAGCTCCAGCGATCCATTTATGGACTGGTGCAAGCCTCTCGGAGTTGGAATAAACGTTTTGATAGTGTGATCAAAGCATTTGGTTTTATCAGACTTTTGGAGAAGCTTTGTATTTACAAGAAAGTGAGTGGGAGCTCAGAGCATTTCGATATTATATGTGGATGACATATTATTGATCGGAAATGATATAGAATTCTGGATAGCATAAAGGGATACTTGAATAAGAGTTTTTCGATGAAAGACCTCGGTGAAGCTGCTTACATATTGGGCATTAAGATCTATAGAGATAGATCAAGACGCTTAATAGGACTTTCACAAAGCACATACCTTGATAAAGTTTTGAAAAGGTTCAAAATGGATCAGGCAAAGAAAGGGTTCTTGCCGGTATTACAAGGTGTGAAGTTGAGTAAGACTCAATGCCCGACCACCGCAGAAGATAGAGAGAAAATGAAAGATGTTCCCTATGCTTCAGCCATAGGCTCTATCATGTATGCAATGCTGTGTACCAGACCTGATGTGTGCCTTGTTGTAAGTTTAGCGAGCAGGTACCAAAGTAATCCAGAGTGGATCTTTGGACAGCGGTCAAGAACATCCTTAAGTACTTGAGAAGAACTAAGGATATGTTTCTCATTTATGGCGGTGACAAAGAGCTAAATCGTAAATGGTTACGCCGATGCAAGCTTTGACACTGATCCGGACGATTCTAAATCGCAAACCGGATACGTATTCACATTAAACGGTGGAGCTGTCGGTTGGTGCAGTTCCAAACAAAGCGTCGCTTGGGATCTACATGTGAAGTTGAGTACATAGCTGCTTCGGAAGCAGCTAATGAAGGAGTCTGGATGAAGGAGTTCATATCCGATCTAGGTGTTGTACCTAGTGTATCGGGTCCAATGAAAATCTTTTGTGACAATCTGGTGCAATTGCCTTGGCAAAGGAATCCAGATTTCACAAGAGAACCAAGCACATCAAAAGACGCCTTCAACTCCATCCGGATTTGGTCGGTGGGAGACATAGAGATATGCAAGATACATACGGATCTGAATGTTGCGAGACCGTTGACTAAGCCTCTTCCACGAGCAAAACATGATCAGCACCAAGACTCCATGGGTGTTAGAATCATTTCTGTGTAATCTAGATTATTGACTCTAGTGCAAGTGGGAGATCAAGGAAATATGCCCTAGAGGCAATAATAAATGTTATTATTTATTTCCTTATATCATGATAAATGTTTATTATTCATGCTAGAATTGTATTAACCGGAAACATAATACATGTGTGAATACATAAACCTACAGAGTGTCACTAGTATGCCTCTACTTGACTAGCTCATTAATCAAAGATGGTTATGTTTCCTAACCATGAACAAGGAGTTGTTATTTGATTAATGGGATCACATCATTGGTTGAATGATCTGATTGACATGACCCATTCCATTAGCATAGCTTTTGATCGTGTAGTTTGTTGCTAGTGCTTTTCTTCATGACTTATACATGTTCCTATGACTATGAGATTATGCAACTCCCGTTTGCCGAGGAACACTTTGGGTGCTACCAAACGTCACAACGAATCGGGTGATTATAAAGGTACATTACAGGTGTCTCGAAGGTACATGTTGGGTTGGCATATTTCGAGATTAGGATTTGTCCTCCGATTGTCGGAGAGGTATCTCGGGCCCTCTCGGTAATGCACATCACATAAGCCTTGCAAGCATTGCAACTAAATGTGTTAGTTGTGAGATGATGTATTACGGAACGAGAAAAGAGACTTGCGATGCGAGATTGAACTAGGTATTGGATACCGACGATCGAATCTCGGGCAAGTAACATACCGATGACAAAGGAACAACGTATGTTGTTATGCGGTCTCGACCGATAAAGATCTTCGTAGAATATGTAGGAGCCAATATGGGCATCCAGGTCCCGCTATTGGTTATTGACCGAGAGGTGTCTCGATCATGTCTACATAGTTCTCGAACCCGTAGGGTCCGCACGCTTAACGCTTCGATGGCGGTCATAATGAGTTTATAAGTATTGATGCACGAAGGTTGTTCGAGTCCCGGATGTGATCACGGATATGACGAGGAGTCTCGAAATGGTCGAGACATAAAGATTGATATATTGAAGCCTACATTTGGACATCGGAAAGGTTCCGAGTGAAATCGAAATTTTGCAGAGTACCGGAGGTTACGGAACCCCGGGAACTACATGGGCCCATAGTGGGCCTTGGAGGAAAGGAGAAGGGCCAGCCCTAGGTGGTCGCGCCCCCCTTCCCTAGTCCTATTAGGACTAGGAAGGTGGGCCGCCCCCTCTCTCTCTCTCCCTCAGGAATCCTATTCCAACTAGGATTGGGGGAGTCCTACTCCGGAGGAGTAGGACTCCTTAGTCGCCTCCTCCTCTTGGCGGCCACCTCCCCTTGGCTCCTTTATATACGGGGCAGGGAGCACCCCAAGGGACACAAGTTGATTTCCTTAGCCGCAAAAGCGGTGCCCCTTCCACCATATTCCACTTCGGTCATATCGTCGCGGAGCTTAGGCGAAGCCCTGCGCGGAGAAGTCATATCGTCGCATGAGCTTAGGCGAAGCCTGCGTCGGTGGAGCATCATCATCGCCACCACGCCGTCGTCGACGGAACTCATCCCGACACTTTGCTGGATCGGAGTCCGGGATCGCCATCGGGCTGAACGTGTGCAGAACTCGGAGGTGCCGACGTTCGGTGCTTGGATCGGTCGGGTCGTGAAGACGTCGACTACATCAACAGCGTTGTTATAACGCTTCCGCTTTCGGTCTCACGAGTGCGTGGGCGGACACTCTTCCCGCTCGTTGCTATGCTATCACCATGGTCTTGCGTGATCGTAGGAAAATTTTTGAAATTACTACGTTCCCCAACAGGAGGGTGCGCCCCCTCTAGGGTTCCCAACCCTAGAGGGGCGGCAGCCCCAAACCCATCTATTGGGTGGCGGCCACAAGGGGGAGGAGAGGGAGGCGCAGGGAGTATGGGCCTTAGGGCCCATCTGCCCTTAGGGTTTGCCCCCTCTCCCTTCTTAGCCGCATGGGCCATGGTGGGAGGCGCCCTAGCCCACCTAGGGGCTGGTGCCCTCTCACACTTGGCCCATGTATGCCTCTTGAGCATGTGGCCCCACTTGGTGGACCCCCGGGACCCTCCCGGTGGTCCCGGTACATTACCGAAATCGCCCGAAACCTTTCCGGTGACCAAAACAGGACTTCCCATATATAAATCTTTACCTCCGGACCATTCCGGAACTACTCGTGACGTCCGGGATCTCATCCGGGACTCCGAACAACATTCGGTAACCACATACAAGCTTCCTTTATAACCATAGCGTCATCGAACCTTAAGTGTGTAGACCCTACGGGTTCGGGAGACATGCAGACATGACCGAGACGTTCTCCGGTCAATAACCAACAGCGGGATCTGGATACCCATGTTGGTTCCCACATGTTCCACGATGATCTCATCGGATGAACCACGATGTCAAGGACTCAATCGATCCCGTATACAATTCCCTTTGTCTAGCGGTATTGTACTTGCCCGAGATTCGATCGTCGGTATACCGATACCTTGTTCAATCTCGTTACCGGCAAGTCTCTTTACTCGTTCCGTAACACATCATCCCGTGATCAACCCCTTGGTCACATTGTGCACATTATGATGATGTCCTACCGAGTGGGCCCAGAGATACCTCTCCGTTACACGGAGTGACAAATCGAGCCTCGATCCGTGTCAACCCAATGGTCACTTTCGGAGATACCTGTAGTGCACCTTTATAGTCACCCGATTCGTTGTGACGTTTGATACACCCAAAGCACTCCTACGGTATCCGGAATTGCACGATCTCATGGTCTAAGGAAGAGATACTTGACATTGGAAAAGCTTTAGCATCTGAACTACGATCTTTGTGCTAGGCTTAGGATTGGGTCTTGTCCATCACATCATTCTCCTAATGATGTGATCCCGTTATCAATGACATCCAATGTCCATGGTCAGGAAACCGTAACCATCTATTGATCAACGAGCTAGTCAACTAGAGGCTTACTAGGGACATGGTGTTGTCTATGTATCCACACATGTATTGCTGTTTCCGGTCAATACAATTATAGCATGAATAATAAATGATTATCATGAACAAGGAAATATAATAATAACTAATTTATTATTGCCTCTAGGGCATATTTCCAACAGTCTCCCACTTGCACTAGAGTCAATAATCTAGTTCACATCGCCATGTGATTAACACTGATAGGTCACATCGCCATGTGACCAACATCCAAAGAGTTTACTAGTGTCTTAAACTAGTTCACATCACCATGTGATTAAGTCTCAATGAGTTCTGGGGTTTGATCATGTTTTGCTTGTGAGAGAGGTTTTAGTCAACGGGTCTGTAACATTCAGATCCGTATGTATTTCGCAAATCTCTATGTCATATTGTAAATGCTGCTTTCACGCTCCACTTGGAGCTATTCCAAATGGTTGCTCCACTATACGTATCCGGTTTGCTTCTCAGAGTCACTCGGATAGGTGTTAAAGCTTGCATCGACGCAACTCTTTACGTCGAACTCTTTATCACCTCCATAATCGAGAAACATGTCCTTATTTACTCCAAGGACAATTTTGACCGCTGTCCAATGATCCATTCCTGGATCATTCTTGTACCCCTTGTCGACTCATGGCAAGGCACACTTCGGTCAAAGTACACATCATAGCATACTATAGAGCCTACGTCTAAAGCATAGGGGACGATCTTCGTCCTTCCTCTCTTTTCTGCCGTGGTCGAGCTTTAACTCTTAACTTCATACCTTACATCTCAGGCAAGAACTCCTTCTTTGGTGATCCATCTTGAACACCTTCAAGATCATGTCAAGGTATGTGCTCATTTGAAAGTACTATTGAGCGGTTTTGATCTATCCTCATAGATCTTGATGCTCAATGTTCAAGTAGCTTAATCCAGGTTTTACTTGAAAACACTTTTCAAATAACCCTATATGCTTTAAAGAAAATTCTACATCATTTCGATCAACAATATGTCAACAACATATACTCATCAAAATTCTATAGTGCTCCCACTCACTTCTTTGGAAATACAAGTTTCTCTTAAACTTTGTATAAACCCAAAATCTTTGATCATCTCATCAAAGGCACATTCCAACTCCGAGATGCTTACTCCGGTCCTTAGAAGGATCGCTGGAGCTAGCATACCTTTTAGCATCCTTAGGATCGACAAAACTTTTCTGATTGTATCACATACAACCTTTCCTTATTTAAAACTGGTAAGGAAACTCATTTTGACATCCATCGCAGATTTCATAAATGCAGCTTATGCTAACATGATTCCGACGGACTTAAGCATCGCTACTGAATGAGAGAATCTCATTGTATTCAACTCCTTGAACTTGTGAAAAACTCTTCGCCACAAGTCGAGCTTCATAGACGGTGATATTACCGCCCACGTCCGTCTTCTTCTTAAAGATCCATTCATCTCAATGGCTTGCCGATCATCGGCAAGTCCACCAAAGTCCATGCTTTGTTTTGATACATGGATCCTATCTCAGATTTCATGGTTTCTAACCATTTGTCGGAATTTGGGCCCACCATCGCTTCTCCATAGCTCGTGAGGTTCATTGTTGTCTAGCAACATGACCTTCAAGACATGATTCTTGTACCACTCAAGTAGTACGCATCCTTGTCACCCCACGAGGTGCGTCGGTGACTTGATCCAAACTTCATGATCACTATCATAAGCTTCTACTTCAATTGGTGTAGGTGCCACGGAACAACTTCCGTGCCTGCTACACACTTGTTGAAGTGACGGTTCAATGACCTCATCAAGTCTCCACCATCCTCGCACTCAACTTTTCGTGACGAACTTTTCCTCGAGAAAGGACCCGATTCAAGAAACAATCCCTATTGCTTTCGGATCTGAATTAGGAGGTATACCCAACCGTTTTGGGTGTCCTATGAAGATGCATTTTGTCCGCTTTGGGTTCGAGCTTATCAACCTGAAACTTTTCCACATAAGCGTCGCAGCCCCAAACTTTTAAGAAATGACAGCTTAGGTTTCTCTAAACCATAGTTCATACGGTGTCATCTCAACGGAATTACGTGGTGCCCTATTAAAGTGAGTGCGGTTGTCTCTAATGCCTAACCCATGAACGATAGTTGTAATTCGATAAGAGACATCATGGTACGCACCATATCCAATAGGTTGCAACTATGATGTTCGGACACACCATCACACTATGGTGTTCCAGGCAGTATTAATTGTGAAACATTTTGCACAATGTCTTAATTGTGTGCCAAAACTCGTAACTCAGATACTTATCTCTATGATCATATCATAGACATTTTATCCTCTTGTCACAATGATCTTAAACTTCACTCTGAAATTACTTGAACAATTCAACAATTCAGACTTGTGTTTCATCAAGTAAATATACTCAACATATACTCGAATCATCTGTGAAGTCAGAACATAATGATATTTACTGCATGCCTCAGCACTCATTGGACTGCACACATCATAATGTGTTACTTCCAACAGGTTGCTACCTTGTTCCATCTTACTGAAACCGAGGCTTTTCAGTCATCTTGCCCATGTGGTATGATTTGCATGTCTCAAGTGATTCAAAATCAAGTGAGTCCAAACGATCCATCTGCATGGAGTTTCTTCATGCGTATACACCAATAGACATGGTTCGCATGTCTCAAACTTTTCAAAAACGACTGAGTCCAAAGATCCATCAACATGGAGCTTCTTCATGCGTTTTATGACTTACATGGCAGTGCCACAAGTAAGTGGTACTATCATTACTATCTTATATCTTTTGGCATGAAAATGTGTATCACTACGATCGAGATTCAATAAACCATTCCTTTAGGTGCAAGACCATTGAAGGTATTATTCAAATAAATAGAGTAACCATTATTCTCCTTAAATGAATAACCGTATTGCGATAGACATAATCCAATCATGTCTATGCTCAATGCAAACACCAAATAATAATTTTAGGTTTAACTCCAATCTCGATGGTAGAGGGAGCGTGCGATGCTTGATCACATCAACCTTGGAAACACTTCCAACACGTATCGTCAGCTCTCCTTTAGCTAGTCTCCGTTTATTCCGTAGCTTTTATTTCGAGTTACTAACACTTAACAACCGAACGGTATCTAATACCCTGGTGCTACTAGGAGTACTAGTAAAGTACACATTAACATAATGTATATCAATATACTTCTATCGACCTTGCCAGCCTTCTTATCTACCAAGTATCTAGGGTAATTCTTGCTCAAGTGGTTGTTCCCTTATTGCGAAGCACTTAGTCTCGGGTTTGGGTTCAACCTTGGGTTTCTTCACTTTGAGCAGCAACTGATTTGCCGTTTCATGAAGTGTCCTTCTTGCCCTTGCCCTTCTTGAAACTAGTGGTTTCACCAACCATCAACAATTGATGCTCCTTCTTGATTTCTACTTTCGCGATGTCAAACAACGCGAATACCTCGAGGATCATCATATCTATCCCTGATATGTTATAGTTCATCACGAAGCTCTAGCAGCTTGGTGGCAATGACTTTGGAGAAACATCACTATCTCATCTGGAAGATTAACTCCCACTCGATTCAAGTGATTGTTGTACCCAGACAATCTGAGTACAAGCTCAACGATTGAGCTTTTCTCCCTTAGTTTGTAGGCTAAGAAAATCGTCGGAGGTCTCATACCTCTTTACGTGGGCACGAGCCTGAAATCCTAATTTCAGCCCTCGAAACATCTCATATGTTCCGCGACATTTCGAAAAACATCTTTCATGCCTCAACTCTAAACCGTTTAACTGAACTATCACGTAGTTATCAAGACGTGTATGTCCGATGTTCGCAACATCCACAGACGACGTTTGGGGTTTAGCACACTCAGCGGTGCATTAAGGACATAAGCTTTCTATTGTCCGCATAATCGCTACTTTCAACTTTCAACTATATTTTCTCTAGGAACATATCTAAACAGTGGAACTAAAACGCGAGCTTTCGACATAATTTGCAAAAGGTCTTTTGACTATGTTCAGGATAATTAAGTTCATCTTATGAACTCCCACTCGATAGACATCCCTCGGTTATCTAAGTGATTACATGATCCGAATCAACTAGGCCGTGTCCGATCAACACGTGATACGGACTAGTCATCATCGGTGAACATCTTCATGTTGATCGTATCTACCATCGACTCATGCTCGACCTTTCGGTCTCCGTGTTCGAGGCCATGTCTTTACATGCTAGGCTCGTCAAGTTAACCCTAAGTGTATTGCGTGTGTAAATCTTTCTTACACCCGTTGTATGTGAACGTAAGAATCCATCACACCCGATTAACACGTGGTGCTTAGAAGCGACGAACTGTAGCAATGGTGCACAGTTAGGGGAGAACACTTCTTGAAATTGTTGTAAGGGATCATCTTATTTACTACCGTCGTTCTAAGTAAACAAGATGCATAAACATAATAAACATCACATGCAATTATATAGTAGTGACATGATATGGCCAATATCATATAGCTCCATTGATCTCCATCTTCGGGGCTCCATGATCATTATCGTCACCGGCATGACACCATGATCTCCATCATCATGATCTCCATCATCATGATCTCCATCATCGTGTCTTCATGAAGTTGTCTCGCCAACTATTACTTCTACTACTATGGCTACCGGTTAGCAATAAAGTAAAGTAATTACATGGCGTTGTTCAATGACACGCAGGTCATACAATAAATAAAGACAACTCCTATGGCTCCTGCCGGTTGTCATACTCATCGACATGCAAGTCGTGAATCCTATTACAAGAACATGATCAATCTCATACATCACATATCATTCATCACATTCTTCTTGGCCATATCACATCACATAGCATACCCCGCAAAAACAAGTTAGGCGTCCTCTAATTGTTGTTTGCATGTTTTACGTGGCTGCTTTGGGTTTCTAGCAAGAACGTTTCCTACCTACATAAAACCACAACGTGATATGCCAATTGCTATTTACCCTTCATAAGGACCCTTTTCATCGAATCCGTTCCGACTAAAGTGGGAGGCGGCACCGCTAGCCACCTTATGCACCAAGTGCATGTCATCGGTGGAACCTGTCTCACGAAATGCGTGTAAGGTCGGTCCGGGCCCTTCATCCCACAATACCGTCGAAACAAGATTGGACTAGTAACGGTAAGCATATTGAACAACATCAACGCCCACAACTACTTTGTGTTCTACTCGTGCAAAGAATCTACGCAATAGACCTAGCTCATGATGCCTTTGTTGGGGAGCGTGGCAGAAATTCAAAATTTTCCCACGTGTCACCAAGATCTATCTATGGAGAAACTAGCAGCGAGGGAAGGAGAGTGCATCTACATACCCTTGTAGATCGTTAAGCGGAAGCGTTCAAGTGAACGGGTTGATGGAGTCGTACTCGTCGTGATTCAGATCACCGATGATCAAGTGCTGAACGGACGGCACCTCCGCGTTCAACACACGTACAGCCGGTGGCGTCTCCCACGCCTTGATCCAGCAAGGAGAGAGGAGAGGTTGAGGAAGACTCCATCCAGCAGCAGCACAACGGCATGGTGGTGATGGAGGCGTGGCAATCCAGCAGGCTTCGCCAAGCACCAAGGAGAGGAGGAAGAAGAGATGCGAGGCTCGCCAGCGAGAGGAGAAGTTCTCATGTGTTATGGGCAGCCCTAGGCCTCTATTTATATAGGGAGAGGGAGGAGGTGCGCCCCTCTAGGGTTCCCAACCCTAGAGGCGGCAGCCCCAAACCCATCTATTGGGTGGCGGCCACAAGGGGAGGAGGGAGGCGCAGGAGTATGGGCCTTGGGGCCCATCGCCCTTAGGGTTTGCCCCTCTCCTTCTTAGCGCATGGGCCATGGTGGGAGGCGCCCTAGCCCACCTAGGGGCTGGTGCCCTCTCACACTTGGCCCATGTATGCCTCTTGAGCATGTGGCCCCACTTGGTGGACCCCCGGGACCCTCCCGGTGGTCCCGGTACATTACCGAAATCGCCCGAAACCTTTCCGGTGACCAAAACAGGACTTCCCATATATAAATCTTTACCTCCGGACCATTCCGGAACTCCTCGTGACGTCCGGGATCTCATCCGGGACTCCGAACAACATTCGGTAACCACATACAAGCTTCCTTTATAACCATAGCGTCACCGAACCTTAAGTGTGTAGACCCTACGGGTTCGGGAGACATGAACATGACCGAGGCGTTCTCGGTCAATAACCAACAGCGGGATCTGGATACCCATGTTGGTTCCTACATGTTCCACGATGATCTCATCGGATGAACCACGATGTCAAGGACTCAATCGATCCGTATACAATTCCCTTTGTCTAGCGGTATTGTACTTGCCCGAGATTCGATCGTCGGTATACCGATACCTTGTTCAATCTCGTTACGCAAGTCTCTTTACTCGTTCCGTAACACATCATCCGTGATCAACCCCTTGGTCACATTGTGCACATTATGATGATGTCCTACCGAGTGGGCCCAGAGATACCTCTCTGTTACACGGAGTGACAAATCCGATCTCGATCCGTGTCAACCCAATGGTCACTTTCGGAGATACCTGTAGTGCACCTTTATAGTCACCCGATACGTTGTGACGTTTGATACACCCAAAGCACTCCTACGGTATCCGGAATTGCACGATCTCATGGTCTAAGGAAGAGATACTTGACATTGGAAAAGCTTTAGCATACTGAACTACGATCTTTGTGCTAGGCTTAGGATTGGGTCTTGTCCATCACATCATTCTCCTAATGATGTGATCCGTTATCAATGACATCCAATGTCCATGGTCAGGAAACCGTAACCATCTATTGATCAACGAGCTAGTCAACTAGAGGCTTACTAGGGACATGGTGTTGTCTATGTATCCACACATGTATTGCTGTTTCCGGTCAATACAATTATAGCATGAATAATAAGCGATTATCATGAACAAGGAAATATAATAATAACTAATTTATTATTGCCTCTAGGGCATATTTCCAACAGTCTCCCACTTGCACTAGAGTCAATAATCTAGTTCACATCGCCATGTGATTAACACTGATAGGTCACATCGCCATGTGACCAACATCCAAAGAGTTTACTAGTGTCTTAAACTAGTTCACATCACCATGTGATTAAGTCTCAATGAGTTCTGGGGTTTGATCATGTTTTGCTTGTGAGAGAGGTTTTAGTCAACGGGTCTGTAACATTCAGATCCGTATGTATTTCGCAAATATCTATGTCATATTGTAAATGCTGCTTTCACGCTCCACTTGGAGCTATTCCAAATGGTTGCTCCACTATACGTATCCGGTTTGCTTCTCAGAGTCACTCGGATAGGTGTTAAAGCTTGCATCGACGCAACTCTTTCGTCGAACTCTTTATCACCTCCATAATCGAGAAACATGTCCTTATTTACTCCAAGGACAATTTTGACGCTGTCCAATGATCCATTCTGGATCATTCTTGTACCCCTTGATCGACTCATGGCAAGGCACACTTCGGCAAGATTACAAGATAGCATACTATAGAGCCTACGTCTAAAGCATAGGGACGATCTTCGTCCTTCCTCTCTTTTCTGCCGTGGTCGAGATTTAACTCTTAACTTCATACCTTACATCTCGGCAAGAACTCCTTCTTTGATGATCCATCTTGAACACCTTCAAGATCATGTCAAGGTATGTGCTCATTTGAAAGTACTATTGAGCGGTTTTGATCTATCCTCATAGATCTTGATGCTCAATGTTCAAGTAGCTTAATCCAGGTTTTACTTGAAAACACTTTTCAAATAACCCTATATGCTTTAAAGAAAATTCTACATCATTTCGATCAACAATATGTCAACAACATATACTCATCAAAATTCTATAGTGCTCCCACTCACTTCTTTGGAAATACAAGTTTCTCTTAAACTTTGTATAAACCCAAAATATTTGATCATCTCATCAAAAGGCACATTCCAACTCCGAGATGCTTACTCCAGTCCTTAGAAGGATCGCTGGAGCTAGCATACCTTTTAGCATCCTTAGGATTGACAAAACTTTTACGATTGTATCACATACAACCTTTCCTCACTGAAAACTGGTAAGGAAACTCATTTTGACATCCATCCGCCAGATTTCATAAATGCAGCTTATGCTAACATGATTCCGACGGACTTAAGCATCGCTTCTGAATGAGAGAATCTCATTGTAGTCAACTCCTTGAACTTGTGAAAAACTCTTCGCCACAAGTCGAGCTTCATAGACGGTGATATTACCGTCCACGTCTGTCTTCTTCTTAAAGATCCATTCATCTCAATGGCTTGCCGATCATCGGGCAAGTCCACCAAAGTCCATGCTTTGTTTTGATACATGGATCCTATCTCAGATTTCATGGTTTCTAACCATTTGTCGGAATTTGGGCCCACCATCGCTTCTCCATAGCTCGAGGTTCATTGTTGTCTAGCAACATGACCTTCAAGACATGATTCTTGTACCACTCAAGTAGTACGCATCCTTGTCACCCCACGAGGTACGTCGGTGACTTGATCCAAACTTCATGATCACTATCATAAGCTTCTACTTCAATTGGTGTAGGTGCCACGGAACAACTTCACGTGCCTGCTACACACTTGTTGAAGTGACGGTTCAATGACCTCATCAAGTCTCCACCATCCTCCCACTCAACTTTTCGAGACGAACTTTTCCTCGAGAAAGGACCCGATTCAAGAAACAATCCCTATTGCTTTCGGATCTGAATTAGGAGGTATACCCAACCGTTTTGGGTGTCCTATGAAGATGCATTTTGTCCGCTTTGGGTTCGAGCTTATCAACCTGAAACTTTTCCACATAAGCGCCGCAGCCCCAAACTTTTAAGAAATGACAGCTTAGGTTTCTCTAAACCATAGTTCATACGGTGTCATCTCAACGGAATTACGTGGTGCCCTATTAAAGTGAGTGCGGTTGTCTCTAATGCCTAACCCATGAACGATAGTTGTAATTCGATAAGAGACATCATGGTACGCACCATATCCAATAGGTTGCAACTATGATGTTCGGACACACCATCACACTATGGTGTTCGGTAGTATTAATTGTGAAACAATTTGCACAATGTCTTAATTGTGTGCCAAAACTCGAACTCAGATACTTATCTCTATGATCATATCATAGACATTTTATCCTCTTGTCACAATGATCTTAAACTTCACTCTGAAATTACTTGAACCATTCAACAATTCAGACTTGTGTTTCATCAAGTAAATATACTCAACATATACTCGAATCATCCGTGAAGTCGAACATAATGATATTTCTGCATGCCTCAAAGACTCATTGGACTGCACACATCATAATGTGTTACTTCCAACAGGTTGCTACCTTGTTCCATCTTATGAAACCGAGGCTTTTAGGTCATCTTGCCCATGTGGTATGATTTGCATGTCTCAAGTGATTCAAAATCAAGTGAGTCCAAACGATCCATCTGCATGGAGTTTCTTCATGCGTATACACCAATAGACATGGTTAGCATGTCTCAAACTTTTCAAAAGCGAGTGAGTCCAAAGATCCATCAACATGGAGCTTCTTCATGCTTTTATGACTTACATGGCAGTGCCACAAGTAAGTGGTACTATCATTACTATCTTATATCTTTTGGCATGAAAATGTATCACTACGATCGAGATTCAATAAACCATTCCTTTAGGTGCAAGACCATTGAAGGTATTATTCAAATAAATAGAGTAACCATTATTCTCCTTAAATGAATAATCAGATTGCGATAGACATAATCCTATCATGTCTATGCTCAACATAAACACCAAATAATAATTTTAGGTTTAACTCCAATCTCGATGGTAGAGGGAGCGTGCGATGCTTGATCACATCAACCTTGGAAACACTTCCAACACGTATCGTCAGCTCTCCTTTAGCTAGTCTCCGTTTATTCCGTAGCTTTTATTTCGAGTTACTAACACTTAACAACCGAACCGGTATCTAATACCCTGGTGCTACTAGGAGTACTAGTAAAGTACACATTAACATAATGTATATCCAATATACTTCTATTGACCTTGCCAGCCTTCTTATCTACCAAGTATCTAGGGTAATTCTTGCTCCAGTGGTTGTTCCCCTTATTGCGAAGCACTTAGTCTCGGGTTTGGGTTCAACCTTGGGTTTCTTCTTTGGAGCAACAACTGATTTGCCGCTTCATGAAGTGTCCTTCTTGCCCTTGCCCTTCTTGAAACTAGTGGTTTCACCAACCATCAACAATTGATGCTCCTTCTTGATTTCTACTTTCGCGATGTCAAACAACGCGAAGACCTCAAGGATCATCATATCTATCCACGATATGTTATAGTTCATCACGAAGCTCTAGCAGCTTGGTGGCAATGACTTTGGAGAAACATCACTATCTCATCGGAAGATTAACTCCCACTCGATTCAAGTGATTGTTGTACCCGGACAATCTGAGTACAAGCTCAACGATTGAGCTTTTCTCCCTTAGTTTGTAGGCTAAGAAAATCGTCGGAGGTCTCATACCTCTTGGCGTGGGCACGAGCCTGAAATCCTAATTTCAGCCCTCAAACATCTCATATGTTCCGCGACATTTCAAAAACATCTTTCATGCCTCAACTCTAAACCGCTTAAGCGAACTATCACGTAGTTATCAAGACGTGTATTTCCGATGTTCTCAACATCCACAAACGACGCTTGGGGTTTAGCACACCGAGCGGTGCATTAAGGACATAAGCTTTCATCGTCCACATAATCGCTACTTTCAACTTTCAACTATATTTTCTCTAGGAACATATCTAAACAGTGGAACTAAAGCGCGAGCTTTCGACATAATTTGCAAAAGGTCTTTTGACTATGTTCAGGATAATTAAGTTCATCTTATGAACTCCCACTCAGATAGACATCCCTCTAGTTATCTAAGTGATTACATGATCCGAATCAACTAGGCCGTGTCCGATCAACACGTGAGACGGACTAGTCATCATCGGTGAACATCTTCATGTTGATCGTATCTACCATACGACTCATGCTCGACCTTTCGGTCTCCGTGTTCGAGGCCATGTCTTTACATGCTAGGCTCGTCAAGTTAACCCTAAGTGTATTGCGTGTGTAAATCTTTCTTACACCCGTTGTATGTGAACGTAAGAATCCATCACACCCGATTAACACGTGGTGCTTAGAAGCGACGAACTGTAGCAACGGTGCACGATTAGGGAGAACACTTCTTGAAATTGTTGTAAGGATCATCTTATTTACTACCGTCGTTCTAAGTAAACAAGATGCATAAACATAATAAACATCACATGCAATTATATAGTAGTGACATGATATGGCCAATATCATATAGCTCCATTGATCTCCATCTTGGGGCTCCATGATCATTATCGTCACCGCATGACACCATGATCTCCATCATCATGATCTCCATCATCGTGTCTTCATGAAGTTGTCTCGCCAACTATTACTTCTACTACTATGGCTACGGTTAGCAATAAAGTAAAGTAATTACATGGCGTTGTTCAATGACACGCAGGTCATACAATAAATAAAGACAACTCCTATGGCTCCTGCCGGTTGTCATACTCATCGACATGCAAGTCGTGAATCCTATTACAAGAACATGATCAATCTCATACATCACATATCATTCATCACATTCTTCTTGGCCATATCACATCACATAGCATACCCTGCAAAAACAAGTTAGACGTCCTCTAATTGTTGTTTGCATGTTTTACGTGGCTGCTTTGGGTTTCTAGCAAGAACGTTTCCTACCACGCAAAACCACAACGTGATATGCCAATTGCTATTTACCCTTCATAAGGACCCTTTTCATCGAATCCATTCCGACTAAAGTGGGAGAGCGGCACCCGCTAGCCACCTTATGCACCAAGTGCATGTCATCGGTGGAACCTGTCTCACGAAAAGCGTGTAAGGTCGGTCCGGGCCCTTCATCCCACAATACCATCGAAACAAGATTGGACTAGTAACGGTAAGCATATTGAACAACATCAACGCCCACAACTACTTTGTGTTCTACTCGTGCAAAGAATCTACGCAATAGACCTAGCTCATGATGCCTTTGTTGGGGAGCGAGCAGAAATTCAAAATTTTCCCACGTGTCACCAAGATCTATCTATGGAGAAACTAGCAACGAGGGAAGGAGAGTGCATCTACATACCCTTGTAGATCGTTAAGCGGAGCGCTCAAGTGAACGGGGTTGATGGAGTCGCACTCGTCGTGATTCAGATCACCGATGATCAAGTGCTGAACGGACGGCACCTCCGCGCTCAACACACGTACAGCCGGTGGCGCCTCCCACGCCTTGATCCAGCAAGGAGAGAGGAGAGGTTGAGAAGACTCCATCCAGCAGCAGCACAACGGCATGGTGGTGATGGAGGAGTGGCAATCCCAAGCAGGCTTCGCCAAGCACCAAGGGAGAGGAGGAAGAAGAGATGCAGGCTGCGCCAACGAGAGGAGAAGTTCTCATGTGTTATGGGCAGCCCTAGGCCTCTATTTATATAGGGGAGAGGGAGGAGGTGCGCCTCTAGGGTTCCCAACCCTAGAGGCGGCAGCCCCAAACCCATCTATTGGGTGGCGGCCACAAGGGGAGGAGAGGAGGCGCAGGAGTATGGGCCTTGGGGCCCATCTGCCCTAGGGTTTGCCCTCTCCCTTCTTAGCCGCATGGGCCATGGTGGGAGGCGCCTAGCCCACCTAGGGGCTGGTGCCCTCTCACACTTGGCCCATGTATGCCTCTTGAGCATGTGGCCCCACTTGGTGGACCCCAGGACCCTCCGGTGGTCCCGTACATTACCGAATCGCCTGAAACCTTTCCGTGACCAAAACAGGACTTCCATATATAAATCTTTACCTCCGGACCATTTGAACTCCTCGTGACGTCCGGGATCTCATCCGGATTCGAACAACATTCGGTAACCACATACAAGCTTCCTTTATAACCCTAGCGTCACGAACCTTATGTGTAGACCCTACGGGTTCGGGAGACATGCGAGACATGACCGAGACGTTCTCCGGTCAATAACCAACAGCGGATCTGGATACCCATGTTGGTTCCTACATGTTCCACGATGATCTCATCGGATGAACCACGATGTCAAGGACTCAATCGATCCCGTATACAATTCCCTTTGTCTAGCGGTATTGTACTTGCCCGAGATTCGATCGTCGGTACCGATACCTTGTTCAATCTCGTTACGGCAAGTCTCTTTACTCGTTCGTAACACATCATCCCGTGATCAACCCCTTGGTCACATTGTGCACATTATGATGATGTCCTACCGAGTGGGCCCAGAGATACCTCTCCGTTTACGGAGTGACAAATTCGATCTCGAACCGTGTCAACCCAATGGTCACTTTCGGAGATACCTGTAGTGCACATTTATAGTCACCCGATTCGTTGTGACGTTTGATACACCCAAAGCACTCCTACGGTATCCGGAATTGCACGATCTCATGGTCTAAGGAAGAGATACTTGACATTGGAAAAGCTTTAGCATACTGAACTACGATCTTTGTGCTAGGCTTAGGATTGGGTCTTGTCCATCACATCATTCTCCTAATGATGTGATCCGTTATCAATGACATCCAATGTCCATGGTCGGAAACCGTAACCATCTATTGATCAACGAGCTAGTCAACTAGAGGCTTACTAGGGACATGGTGTTGTCTATGTATCCACACATGTATTGCTGTTTCCGGTCAATACAATTATAGCATGAATAATAAACGATTATCATGAACAAGGAAATATAATAATAACTAATTTATTATTGCCTCTAGGGCATATTTCCAACACCTATAGTACCAGTTCGTGGCACGAACCGATACTAAAGGTGCTGGAGGGGGCCCAGACTGACAACATCCTGCCACCACCCTCATTAGTACCGGTTCGTGGCATGAACCGGTGCTAAAGGTTAGCCACGAACCGGTGCTAAAGGCTAGACGTTGGAACCGGCACTAATGTATACATTTGTGCCGGCTCTAATACAAACCGGCACTAATGTGCTTCACGTTTGACCCTTTTTCTACTAGTGGTCCGCAAAGGTACTTGTTGGGTTGGTGTATTTGAGATTAGATTTGTCACTCCGAAT